>JAXQQM020057739.1:0-10800 GCA_034641835.2 Pinus albicaulis
TGCCGCATTTTCAATATCTCTTTTAGTATGAAATTATCAAAAAATACATGAAACTTTGACTGATATTGAAATCTTTGAGTTATATTATTGTTTATAAGACAAATTCTTGGATAAAACAAATGACATAGGACTATGGGATTCTAATATCCCTCATTTCATCTTTCCTCATACCCATAGTTCCCCAGAGTTTGTTAAGAGATCTCAAGCTTGGTATATGCCATACCAGAGAGCTATTGTCATTCCTACAAGAGAGGTTTTAGTGACTATTAATGCCTAAACAATTGAAAAAATGATGCAAGCCCCAAACACAGAAGATGACACACCAGTTTCCCGAGAAGCCTTGATATAAATTTACCATAAATTAGATTTTGCAAAGAGAGCTCAAAATCTTGAGCTATTCATGACTGAAAATTACCCATTACCTAAGAAAAACCCTCCATTTCCATCATCCATTTTCCCTAAAAGGTCCAAAAAAATCATCACAGTAATTTCCTACCTTCATGGTTATTATTCAAACCAATGGGTAGATGAAGCCATCATAGGGTTTTTGTCAATATTTTCCACTAATTCCAAACCCTCCATAATTTTCAATTTCAGTTAGTTTATTGCAGATGTTATCCATGATCAATTTGTGAAATTCACAACTGAAGAGGTTTTCAGTTATGGCTCTATGTTAGTCTATTTATTCTTGTACTCTCAGGGAGACAAATTTAAGTTTTCTCTACAGAAATTGGATGAAGAAGGAAACCAACAGTCAATCATTTTTTGGACTTCATTGGTCATGAAGAAACAAAAATAATATTCTTATAAATAGTTTGTGGAATTTTTTCTTTAGCCAACACTTAGTTTGTTTAACAACACTCTAGATACAAGAATAAGTGAAGAGATCAGCAAGGTATTGCAACTGTCAGATCAAGCTATAACATGGGATTGGTATCTTCGCAAAAACTATACTGAACTCATAGTTTCTAGATGTGAACTTCCCCCTTATAAGTTTTCTAAATTCCTCCCCATGAGGAATTTTGCATTGGATTATATTAGACAAATGATTAATGAATATGAAGTGCATTTTGTCTCTGCTAAGAAGAAATCACAGTTTAAAATTAAAACACAGATAGGTCCTTTTATCTATAATAGTAGGACAGTAGGGGAGGAAGCACATAATTTGTTGAAGGAAATGCAGTTTATCCCAAGTTTTACATGGTCTTATGATCCAGTTGGTGTCATTTCCAAAATGAGGGTGGAAAATAACTCTACAACATATTTTCATACACCTAGAACAGATATTGAAAAGTATATGAATCATCTTGAATGGACATAAGGTACACTACAGGAGGCTGAAGAGAAAACACTATCTACATCAACATTGCAGACTCCAATTGCACAGGAAAGAGGAGGGAAGAGAGTTAGAAAATATCAGTCATATCCAATGACTGATTCATCAAGCAAAGAGTTCAAGATTCACTACAAGAATAAACAAAGCTAAATCTGAAGGTCAATCCCAGCAAGGAGTCGGAGAAAGAAGTAATCATCATCACTAAAAAGACACCTCCTTCTACACAAACAAGTGATAAAGGAACTACTACTACTCCTACTACTTCTACTATTTCAAAATATCAGAAAACATCATCTTCTCAAGGTCACCGAAAATCCATCCAGAGTAGCACAACTGCTGCAAGGGAAAAAGAAAAGACTGCATTTGAAACTTTCAAAAAAATAAAGTTAAAGAATGAAATGCTAAAGACAAGTACCTATAACTAGTTTTGGAAACAAACTCCTAGTTCACAAAGTAGGTTGCTTTTAGCCTTTGATTTTGAAACGGGAAAAATTCATTTTTCATTTCTTCAAGCACAGATCCCATAGCCAAAATAAAAGGAAAATTATAAAAGGCCTACATTTTAGATTGACACAAAATAAATTCATCCAATAAATGGATCTACATAAGAAAACTGGTGAGATGATTTCATCAACTCTCACTAATACTGCTTTACTTTTATCAAAACTGCAAGTTTCATTGGCAAATGTGCAGTCACAACTGAAATTGGACAAGGTACCTTCGTTTGCAAAGGAAAAAAGAATTAAAACTATAGAATATCTGGTCGTAAATATTGGATATGATCTATCCAACTTAAATGCAAATGAAGAGATTATCAAGAATAAAATGTTGATATAGAAAGATTGAGGAAGCAACTGAAAATCCTGGCTACAGAAGATCCTTTGGCAAAGGATATTGAAGAAAATTAAACTTAGAAGACAGATCTGATGAAGTTAATAATGGAGAAAAATTTTCAATTAAAGCAAATGGAATCAGAGTTAGAGAAGATGATAAAGGAAAAGGAAGCAGCAGTGAAAACATCAATGGTTCCTTTGGAAGCAGTGCCACTAGAAACAATTCATATAGCTCAAACTTCTACAACAAGCACTGTAGATGGAGATGAACAACTTACCAAAGAAGTTCAGAACATGTCTATTCAAGAAGAGGAGATCAAAAAGTTGCAGGATCAGGTAAAATTATTACAATTACATAAATCTAATGCTGAGAGTTCCATGTAGTTGAAGCACAGAGGGCAAAAAATTTGATTGAAAGAATGCAAAAAGAGAAAAAAGAATTTTCCATTGGTAATACTTTGGACCAGGTGAAAGAGATTATATGGGAAAAAATCACAGAGTTTATTAACAAAATTCTGCCAAGTATACAAATCATTATTGAGAAAAAATAGTTGTTCCAAAAGGCAAATGAGGCCATTACAACAAGCAAAGAACAATTCGGAGATAAGCCTGCAATAGCTAATAATATCATTAGATTTCTGAATTCAAAGAACAGTTATGAGTTGGATGAATTGGGCTTTGATGATAGAACAAAAGCCACCCTGGAAGTGAAGAAAGTGTTGACAAAGAATAATTTGATTCTTCAACTTGAAGAAAAATGTCATGGTCTGGAGGTTACAGTTCATAGATTTTTCAGCGAGATAGAGTCTCTAACACAAAAAGGATTACCTTCTCTTTTTGTAATTAATGATAATTTTATTACTAGAGATGACTATGCAAAAAGACTTCAGGAGATTTCGAGGGATACTACTAAGTTTTCAAATATAAAGGGCACATTAACAGGAAAGTCATTGTTGGGAGAATTAAGAAATGACATCTACATTCATTATGAAATCGAACATGTCTTTGTTGTGAAACCAAATTTTCTAATACACTAAATGTTATGAAACCAACTCCCAAAATAGAAGAAAAGAGAGATCATTAATGCCTTAGAAATAACCCACTTCGAGGGGGCAACCTCCTTTACATAACATAAATGAAAAATTCTTGGATGATACAAATGAAAAAACCTTCTTATATATATAGGAGTCCATGGGGTCACAATATAATCCTAGTCGACTTAACAATAATACTTTAAGGGCACAATAATAAAAATATTGGGGTTACAAGGGTAAAACAATAACAATAAGGGGGTTACACTAACAATAATAAGGGAATATACTAGTAATATATGGACCTAACATGCCCCTCTCCTTCAAAAAAAGTGTTGTCCTCAATGCTTGAGTAGCTCGAGATTATTTTTTATAAAATTATCATCCTCCCATGTAGAATCTTTAGTGGGTAAGTTCTTCCACTTCATGAGATACTTTGAAATTGATCGATTTCGTAGCTGTCGAGTTCTTGTTTCCGTGACTGCTTCAGGTTCCAATATGATTTTTCCTTCCTCATCAAGTTCTGGCAATATTGTTTAAACTGTGATTTTCTCACCTATAACCTTCTTTAAGCATGAAACATGGAAAACTTGATGCACTCGCGAAGAAGTAGGAAGCTCCAATTTGTATGCCATAGTACCAATATTTTGCAACACCTTGTAAGGACCATAGTACTTTGGCGATAATTTATTATCCTTATTAGATTGCTTGAGGGACATTTGTTTGTATGGTTGTAGCCATAAAAATACCCAGTCTCCTACATCAAAACTTCTCTCACTGCGACGTTTATTTGCCTATTTTTTCATTCGATTTTGTGCCAAAATTATCGTATCCTTTAAGAGTTGGAGAACTTCTTGTTGACACTTGATGTGATCTTCCACTGCTTTAACCTTAGAATTTTCTCTTAAATATGATGTGATGAACGGTGGATGATATCCATAAAGTGCCATAAATTGGGTCATTTTTTTTGTAGTATGGAAGGAAGTGTTATACCACCATTCATCGAGAGGTAACCACTTGACCCATTGTGTTTTCTTACCAGATACAAAACAACGAAGATATCCTTCCAAGAATTTATTCACTATCTCATTTTGACCATTGGACTAAGGATGATAAGATGAGCTATGATCTAGTTGAGCATCCAAACAAGAAAATAATTTCATCAAAAAATTTCCAATAAAAATGGGATCTTTGTCACTTACAATAATCTTTGGGTTTCCATGTAGCTTTTGAATTGTTTCCATAAATGCAGTAGCAATTGTACTTGCTTTAAATGGACGAGATAATGCAAAAAGTGTCCATACTTGGTAATTCTATCAACTACCACCATGATGACACTCTTTCCTTCGTACTTAGGTAAACCTATGATAAAATTCATTGAAATCTCCTCCCAACGTTGACTTGGAATGGATAAAGGTTGTAGAAGACCTGGGGTCTTAATTGTATCAACTTTATTTTGCTAGCAAACCAAACATTCCACCACAAAATTTTAAATATCAGATTTAAGGCCATCCCAAAATATTTTTTCTTCACCCTATGGTAATTTTTTAAAAATCTCGAGTGTCCTCCTAAAGGAGAAGTATGCAATTTCAAAAGAATATTTTGTTTTGGTTGGTAATTCCAAATATATAAGTGATCTTTGTACCATAAGGAATCATTTTTCCAACTAAATGTATCAAATGTATTAGGATCTTGCTGCAACTTCTGAATGAGTGTCCACACTTCTTTGTCCTTCTTCCATTCATCCCTTGCTTTGGTTATCCAATCTAGTTGGATAATATAAATCGCACAAAGTAATGCTTCCACCTCTTCATCCTTTCTTGAGAGTGCATCTGCAACAAAATTTAGCTTCCCTTTTTTGTAGATGATTTCAAAATCATAACCCAACATCTTTGTGACCCATTTTTACTGTGTTTTTACTGCTCTTCTGAAGATAGTATTTGTTCCAAAAAGTGCTTAAGACTATCATGATCAGTTTTTAACTTGAAGTGTCTTCCCATTAGGTAAGGTCGCAATTTCTTTAGTGCATGTAGTATTTCCAACATTACCTTCTCATAAATAGCTTTTTTTAAATACTTTCATTTGATTGGACGACTTTCAAAAGAAATGGTTCTTCCCTCTTCCATTAAAAAAACACCAATTCCATTTCCTGAGGCATCACATTCCACAATAAATTTTGGTGAAGTATGGCGTAGCTAAGACAGGTGCTAGGCACATTGCCTCTTTAAGATGTTTAAAGGCCTTAGTTTCTTCAGGAGTCCATGAAAATGCATCTTTCTTCAATAATGTTGTTAGAGGTGCTTCTATTCTCCCATAGTTCTTAACAAACTTGCGATAATACCCTGTTAACCAGAGAAATCCTCGCAACTTCTTTATGGTTGTGGGGACTTTCCATTCCTTAAAGGCTTTAAATTTTTTAGGGTCTACCTTAACACCCTCGTGAGATAAAATATGACCTAGATATTCCACCTCTTGTACTCCAAAGAAAAATTTGGATGTTTTTGCATATAATTCTTTCTCCTCCAATAGTTTGAGCACTCTGTCAACATGTTGAACATGATCCTTCCAAGACCTGTTGTTGATTAGTTGTCATCAAAAAATACTAGCACAAATTCTAAGGAAGGATTTGAAAATGGAATTAATCAATCCTTGAAATGTAGAAGGTGCATTGGTAAGGCGAAAAGGCATGACCAAAAATTCATAATGACCCTCATGAGTTCAAAATGTTGTTTTCAGAATATCTTCAATCTTCATTCAAATTTTATGATATCTTGAACAAAGATCCAACTTGGTAAAATAAATTGCTCCATGAAATTCATCCAATAATTCATCAATCACAGGAATGGGAAATTTATCTTTAATAGTGTGTTAGGTCCCTATATTACTAGTATAGTCCCTTATTGTTGTTAGTGTAACCCCCTTATTGTTATTATTGTACCCTTGTAACCCCAATTTTGTTATTATTGTGCCCTTAAATTACTATTGTTAGGTCGGCTAGGATTACATTGTGGCCCACTAGGATTACATTATGGCCCCATGGACTCCTATATATAGAAAGGAGGTTTTGTAAATTGTAGCATCCAAGAATTGTTCATTTATGTAATGTATTGGAGGTTGCCCCCTCGAAGTGGCTTATTTCTAAGGCGTTAATATCTCTTTTCTTCTATTTTTGGAGCCGGTTACACAACATTTAAATAGCTTACTCTAGGTTGCCCAAACAGCTATCTGGTTTTTTCGCTTATAACTTTTTTCGAAGTTTGTTGAATTTTTAGGATGCTAAGTTGAAACTCGGGAATGGTCGAAAATTTCAGAGCTTGGTTCACACTATTTTGACATCATCTGTGAAGTAGGTCTTTTTTCAAGCCCTAAACAGGCTTACCGGAATTTTCAAATTCTTTTTCACGGTTGTTGAATCTGAAATTTTAGTAGTAAAGATGAAAATCCGAGGGCACTGTCAAAAAATGAGCTGCTCGTAAGATATTTTTGGAGATATGATCTGGAAGGTAGTGCTTCGTGCCTCAATCGTCAAAGAGATCGGGGCAGTTCGATAACTGGGAAATGGATTTGCGTGCTGGTAGTGGGGTGGTCGGGGTAACGGTGATTATAATGTAGTTTAAAGGTAGAATGTGAGATAAAGGATGAAACAAAGGACATGTGGCAAGTCCTGGCTGGTGTGTTTACCTAACTAGTCCAGAATTAGGTCATTGTGGGAGACTGGACACAAATTTGTCTTGGAGAATCCAAATCAGGTCAGACCTGTGGCATTTGAAAGAAGCTTCAGAGGGCTACTACAGGGCTAAATTTCAGATATCGAAGATTTTCAATTATAGAGATAATTCAATTTCAATATCGAGCTCCTAAAAGCTAGTAAAAGGTATCAATATTGGATTCTAAAATGGCGCCTAAAAAGAATTCAACACCCATTAAGCCTTCAGAAGGCTCTACCATGACTCATGAAGATGAAGAATTGCAACATGATCTACCAAAATTACAAGAGCAAGTGCAACAAATTTCACTCTTGCAAAAAGTAACAAAAAATGAAATGGAAGTTTTGAAGAAAGGCATGGAAGTGAAGATGGACGGTTTGAAGAAAGGCATGGAAGCTAAGATGGATGTCATGAAAGTGAAGATGGAAGGTTTGAAGAAAGGCATGGAAGCTAAGATGGATGGCCTGGAGGCTGGCATGGATTCTAAGATGGATGACATGGAAGCTAAGATCGATGAGAAAATGGAAAACATGAAGAATTTTCTAAAAGCAGACATGGAAGGTTTGACAAAGTTTATATAAGAAAGGTTTCATAATGGTGAAAAGATAGTAGAAGAACCTCATGATGAGAACAAAATTAATGTTAATTGTGATTTCATAAACTCTAATGTTGGCGGGAATAACCACCATATTACAAAGATGGATATGAGGAAGTTTGATGGAAAGGATCCTGTAACATGGATACTACAGATGGAGCAATATTTTGATCTCCATAACATACAAAACACACAAAAGGTATGCATTGCAACTTTAAATTTAGAACAAAATACATTTGTATGGTATCAATGGCTTTGATCCCGTAAAAAAATTGTCACTTGGTCAATTTTTACGGAAGAAATGATAGCACATTATGAGGATACAAAGAGCAACACCTTCTTTAGCCAATTGATAAATCTCAAACAAAAGGGTTTAGTAAGTAAAGACATTGAGGACTTCCAAAAATTGAATATAAGGGTAACTAATATTCCGTGAGGGAACACAGATTGATCTCTTCTCTAGGAACTTTAAAGGATAATATCCAACATGAAGTTCACGTTTTGGAACCAGATTCATTGGAGAAGCCATTCAGGTTGGCAAGAAAAGCTGAATGTAAAATTATGGAGACAAGGAAGCCTACCACTCACATCTATAAAGATTGAAATGTTGCTACTCCTAGAATTCCAAAACCTACAAGGTTGACACCACAAAAATTGGAAGAAAAAATATCAAAGGGTATTTTCTATATTTGTGATAGCAAATACACTAAAGGTCATAAGTGTGTTGAGAAGAAACTATTTTACATAGATTGTGAAGAGGAGGAAGAAAATGAAAAAGAAGAGGATATACACCAGGAACTGCCCATCTTAACAATGAGTGAACTGACCATATCGTGTAATTCTTTGGTAGGAATTACCACTCCTCAAACTCTCAAGATAGAAATACATATCAAGAAGAAAAAGGTAATGGTGTTGATTGATTCGGGTAGTACCCATAATTTTGTTCATTGTAAGGTAGCCAAGGAATTGAATTGCTTCCTATACCCAACACTAAAATGTGAAGTGATGGTCGCAAATGGAGAAACTATAAATTCCTTTGGAAAATACCATAATATCAAGCTAACAATGGGGTAATATGTATTGAATAGTCTAATTATTTCCATTCCAATGGGAGGTGCTGATGTTGTTTTAGGAGTACAATGGTTACAATCTTTGGGGACAATAACTTTTAATTTTCAAGAAATTTTCTTGAAATTTTTTTCAAGGTTAAGTCAATTTATTAGTATTGAATTGAAGCCAAAGGATAATAAGCTCTAATGTCATGACAAAGCTTCTCAAAAAGAACAACGAGGCGAATTGCACAATTATGCTCACTAGACATTCGACATCAAAAATCATCTATTTTCACAAAGACTTCCAAATGTCTTGGACAATCATTCCAAGGTGTTTGAAACTCCCAAAGGACTCCCACCTATTCACAGGATCATGGATCATGATATTCATTTGATTCCAAGAAAGTTATCTCCAAACATCAGCCTATGATACCTATCAAAGAGTGAATGAATGATGATCGGCAGAATGTTGAAGTGGTATAATTCAATCCGGTCAAAGTTCTTTCCGTCTCAGATTATTGAAGACAAGAAGGATGGATCATGGCAAATGGGTCGAGGGAGCTCATTGTTTTCACCATTATTGTGTAGCTAAATTTCTCATTCCCGTGATTGATGAATTATTGGATGAATTACATGGAGCAATTTATTTTACCAAGTTGGATCTCCGTTCAGGATATCATCAAATTCGAATGAAGACTGAAGATATTCCAAAAACAGCATTTCGAACTCATGAGGGTCATTATGAATTTTGGTCATGCCTTTTGGCCTTACCAATGCACCTTCTACATTTCAAGGGTTGATGAATTCCATTTTCAAACCCTTCCTCAGAAAATTTGTGCTAGTATTTTTTGATGATATACTAATCTACAACAGGTCTTGGAAGGATCATGTTGAACATGTTGACAGGGTGCTCAAACTATTGCAGGAGAAACAATTATATGCAAAAACATCCAAATGTTTCTTTTGGAGTACAAGAGGTGGAATATCTGGGTCATATTGTATCTCATGAGGGTGTTAAGGTAGTCCCTAACAAAATTAAAGCCATTCAGGAATGGAAATTCGCCACAACCATAAATCAGTTGCGAGGATTTCTCAGGTTAATAGGGTATTATTACAAGTTTGTTAAGAATTATGGGAGAATAGTAGCACCTCTAACAACATTATTGAAGAAAGATGCATTTTCATGGACTCCTCAAGCAACTAAGGCCTTTGAACATCTTAAAGAGGCAATGTGCCTAGCACCGGTCTTAGCTACGCCAGACTTCACAAAAACCTTTATTGTGGAATGTGATGCCCCAGGAAATGGAATTGGTGCAGTTTTAATGCAGGAAGGAAGACCCATTGCTTTTGAAAGTCGTCCAATCAAAGGAAAGTATTTACAGAAACCTATTTATGAGAAGGAAATGTTAGCAATACTGCATGCACTAAAGAAATGGCGAACTTACCTAATGGGAAGACACTTCAAGGTAAAAAACTGATCATGATAGTCTTAAACACTTTTTGGAACAAAGACTATCATCAGAAGAGCAGCAAAAATGGGTCACAAAGATGTTGGGTTATGACTTTGAAATAATCTACAAAAAGGAAAGCTTAATGTGGTTGCAGATGCACTCTCAAGAAAGAATGAAGAGGTGGAAGCATTGCTTTGTGCCATTTCTATTATCCAACCAGATTGGATAACCGAAGCAAGAGATGAATGGAAGAAGGACAAAGATGTACGGACACTCATTCAAAAGTTGCAGCAAGATCCTAGTACATCTGATACATTTAGTTGGAAAAATGATTCCTTATGGTACAAAGATCGCTTATATCTTTGTAAGAATTCCCAACTAAAACAAAATATTCTTTTGGAATTGCACACTTCTCCTTTAGGAGGACACTCAAGATTTTAAAAAACTTACCACAGGGTGAAGAAAGAATTTTTTTGGGATGGCCTTAAATCTGATATTCGAAAGTTTGTGGCGGAATGTTTGGTTTGCCAGCAGAATAAAGTGGAAACAATTAAGACCCCAGGACTTCTACAACTTTTATCCATTCCAAGTCAACGTTGGGAGGATATTTCAATGGATTTTATCACAGGTTTACCTAAGTCCGAAGGAAAGAGTGTCATCATGGTGGTAGTTGATAGACTTACCAAGTATGCACACTTTGTGCATTATCTCATCCATTTAAAGCAAGTACAGTTGCTACTACATTTATGGACAGAATTCAAAAGCTACATGGAAGCCCAAGGGTTATTGTGAGCG
>JAXQQM020066712.1:0-67673 GCA_034641835.2 Pinus albicaulis
TCTCTGTGTATTTAAATGAAAACAGAGATCAAAGAGAGGGGATGAACATATGAGCAATTGCTAGATGAACGAATGAACAATTGTTTAATAAGAGATGAATACTTGTTGAACTTGAGACAAATCCAAGAGCTTCATTCTGATGTAATTATTTCTCTCATATATTTCAATGAAGGAAGTTATCCATTGAGTTCTACATCTGTTACTTGTAATCTGATCTGAATTATTTCTCAAGGCAGAACTGAGTCTTTGGCAGTTGGGCCAACTACCCTAGAAGAGGTGTTGCCTTGAACATCTCAAGTATTTTACTTGTGTGCTTGTTTATCTAAATTTCAATTGCTGTTTTTTAAAGTAAATTTCCTTTCTTTAAAAGTAATTTGTTATTTGCTGCATTTTCCAGATTTGTTATTTCTCGCAATTTCTAGATTTTATTTAATTTGCTGCTCTAGATTAACATTTGAATTATGTTGGGTGCAATAGGTTAAATTTATAATTCAACAATGTGTGATTTAATTCATTATTGATTCAAGTCGTGTGATTAGCAAAATTATTTTCCTATCATTTACTTTCTGACGTTTTTGAGATTTAGTATTGTTTTTCAAGTTTTGCATTTTATTTCTTTTCGAATGAGCTTGATAGTGTAGAACATAAGCATGTAGAACCAATATTAGTTGTTGATATTTGCTATGCATATATTTTTCCGATTGCCTTGAAATAAAACACGTTCCTTGGTTGATAATTAATGATTAGGTGATTATTTGTTTTTATTAAGCAATTAATTTTACCCAACATTTTGGCGTCATTGCACTACCACACTAATATCTGATTGTAGATGCATACTTGATTTTGTGAGGGCTGGATATCGAAGATGGAAGGTAAGAACCTATGCACACATCTTGGGGAACCAGTGATGGGTCTACTCTCAGTAGTCAGGCTTAGGCATATAGCATGCATGATTAAAAGTAGGAATCTTAGAGGTAGAAATTTGAATAAATCTTATCATTTCACTGAAGTGGTGATGGAAGCACCACCCATTTCACTAACCTATTGACAGTCACATTTGGAGGAGGTGCTTCAAAGAAGCACATGAATAACATCTTCAATTTTGGGAAGAAATTTCACACACTGCTACTTTTGAATTTCCTATCAAAGATCTAGGAGGAGTGACACAAATGCACATCATTCCCCCATCCGCTCTACCAATATTTCATGGTTTTGAAAATGAAGATCCAGATATATTTTTATTTTATTTTTAAGTACTTTGTAGAGGATATGATTATTGTACTAATGATCAAAGGTTGAAAGTGTTTTCTCTTACTCTAATAGGACCAGCTCTTTGATGGTTCATGAGATTTGGTGGGAACTGCATTCAAACATGGGAGGACATGAAGAATGTATTCTTGAAGAAGTACCAAGACTATTACAAGGCTAGTGAATATATTTTCAGTGTGATACAAGGGGAAGATGAAATCTTGGAGGACTATGTGGAGCGATTTAAATACAACCTTCAAAAATCATAGCATAATAATTTGGAAAGAGAGATTTTAAAAACATTCCTACTCAAAGGAATCAAAGATGAATTTTTAGAACTCTTAAATTTGATAGGAAAAGTTGATGTTTTTCAGCTATCATATGATGATGTTTGTGATTTATGCATAAGGTATTCAAGAGGAATATCCAAGGCTGGTAAGAATTCTACAGAATTTTTTTCTCTCATTTCCAAATATACTACAAGAACAAGAGATATAGGAGCTGAAATCAATGATTTATTGAATATTTTAAATTTGATTTTATTAGCTCTCTAAATTCACAATTGCATGTTTTGAAAGTAAAGAAAAACCAGGAAAAAATTGAAGAAGTGTTTTTCCCTCATTGGCAAAAGGAACATCCTATGCATAGTTTCTCTTTCCTACCTAGGGTGGAAGCAACATATCAAAGAGATCGAGAAGCTACAAGTTCACAACCATGGAAACCATGACCTACATGTATGGTTCAAAACACTTCCTCTCCATTTTCTTACTTGCATAATCCATTATGGAATACTCCTTTGTTAGGGAAGCCATTTCAATCTCAATATAACCACCACCAATCTTGTCCACAAGTTTGGCAGGGTTCATCTTATGATTACATGACTACTCTCCCTCATCTTGTAGAAGAAACTTATCATCCATATTCTTTACCATCTTTTCAACAACATCTTACTTGTCTCTCAAAATCATCCACACAACCCAATCAAATACATCACCAAAATCATCCATTCCCTACACAATTTCCTACTCAATCCATTCCACACCCTCACAATAATAAACTAGTACAACATGCTTACAGTGTTGAATTGCAAAATTTACCCACTCTTCCCACCCATTCTATCTCACATGCACCATCGCAGAAAATTTATATTGAGATTGGGAAGGATTCAAATCCAAAAATTGTAGAATTCTTGGAAGAAATTCATGATATGAAAACCATGGGAAATCAAGAGATTCAAGGCTGTATTGAAGATTGGCTTCACTCCATCATTTTTTTGCAGCATCACTCCATACTTCAGCAAATTTTGGCACCATCTTTTCAAGGGAAATTGGTCTCTCCTACCTTGGTATTTACTAATATATATTTTTCTAATTTGGGTATGTATATACTTGAGGCCTTGTTTCGAAAATGGTTCCATTTGAAGTACTCTTATATGTAAAGATATTTCATCTTTTTCAATCTAAGTAGGTTAGTGTAGAAAATAAAATAAATAAATTTCTTTATATGTAAAAAGAGTTACGTTTGTTGCAACACATTGTGTAAATCGATATTGGTGATATATATTTGAATTTATATGTGTATGTAGACATATTATATTTAAAATCACATTTCTACAAACACCGATCATCATTTTGAAAAAAATGTTTGTTTATCATAATTTATGGCTTGCGGGCTTCATAAAATTTCTGGAAAAAATAGTTGGTACAGTCATGTTTTGAAGGGAAAATGGGAATATTTAAAAAAAAAAAATTCTAAATTAAGTATCTATTGATGTCTACTTCACAACCCAATTTGAATCATTTCATTTGGATTTGAAACGAAAAAGTTATAACCAAAACATTGACAAGGTGTCTAGTAGGCATCTCAAGAACAAAATTGGGACAGTTAGTTTTTGGAGGTCCAATTGACTATATCTTGCAACCTGTTTCTATGGTATATTCCCCTATGATTCTACTTTACAATGAAATTTCAATCAATCTATTTTGATATCGTATGAAAAAATTATGACCAAAATACTCACTGCCTATCGTAAATCAACATTCTCAAAACTTTGTTTTTTCGGTTGTTCACTAGCATATTTGACCTATCAATTATTCTTGCCTCCAAAAACTGTTTATATTGGAGATATATATATATATATATATATATATATATATATATATATATAATTTAATCTCCAATTTTAATCAATTCAATCCGTCATCAAACGAAAAATTTATGCTTAAAATATCAATTGTTGATCTAAGTTGGGAAATTGAAAATGACTTTGTTATGCGGGTTGTTCTAAGTAAATTTGACATATCATATCATGGATTTTTTATAACCTGTTTCTATTGGTGATATATCTTTGAAAAAAAATTCATTTGGCTTTGAAATCACTGAAATTGGATTAAAAACAAAGAATTTATGATTAAAACACTGTTGGTTAGTATGATCAACCAATGCTCTCCCACAGGTGACAAATACATTTTTTTTTGTTTATATTTCTGTGGATTTGTTTTACAGAGTAACTACTTGTTATTTTTTTTCATATTTCTTGGATTAAAAGAGCCTGTACACCTCTCTTCTTCCATGATTTTATATTTTATTGCAGGTAGATGCTCATTTTTTGCAGGTCCAGGGAGAATAGAGGAAGTTCATTTATGAAAAATTAATTCTTGAAGACAATGTTAATGAAATAAGGTCATTTCATCAAATCATCTATTAAGAAGTTTAATACCATATGATGTTAAGTTTTTTAGGTGTCATGATCTAAAATTTCTTATAAGATCTTGCCACAAATGTCCCGCTAATATCTGGTAACAAGAAAACAATGTGAAGATATTTTCATTATTTGATGGATTCATAACAGGAAAAATGAAGAATTGAAAATTCAATTCCTTTCCACCAAAACATTTTTTTTTCAAAAGATCGTTTTTTTCATTCATTCACCATTGAAAAATTGTTGTTCCTGGAAATATATTTATTTTCCCTTAGGAAACAACATTACTGCAACTAAAATCACAACTGTTGTAAGTTAATTAATTTATTTATTTACTCTTTTTAATAAAGTGTTGTTTCTTTTCTGATGTCTCTTATATTTTTGTGTTTCAGGTGTTTCTTCCTTCAAAGTTGTGGTTGCAATTCCGTTGGCGAATATGCAGTTTCTGTAAATGAAAAATTATTGTTTCGTCCAACGAACAATTCTTGTTCTATTGAAAATGAACAGTTTTTGTTCCATTCTCGACTACACATTTGTTGTCCTGTCTTCGACTGCGTAGCTACTGCTCGGTAAAACAAACAACTCCGATTTTTTTTTTTTTGCGCATGTTTAATAACTGTTGTTCAATCAATTGAACAACTGTTGTTCAGTCAATTGAACAATTGTTTTTCTATCAAATGGACAACTGTGTTTCTTTTGCGTGTTTTAATAATTGTTCTTCAATCGATTGAACAATTGTTGTTCAATTGAACAACGGTTGTTCAGAAAAGAGAACGACTGTGTTTTATTTTATTTTGTGTGGTTGATAATTGTTGTTCAACGAATTGAACAACTGATGTTCATTCAATTGAACAATTTTTTTTCATAAAAATGAACAACAACAATTTTTTTAGTATGTTTTTTATGTTCAATCAATTGAATAGCTGATGTTTAATCAAATGAACAGGCGCAATTTTTTTGGTGTGTTTTTGTTGTTTAATCAATTGAACAGTTGTTGTTCAAACAATCGAACAATCGTTGTTGAGGAAAATGAACAGCCAAAATTTTTTTTGGTGTGTTTTTGTTGTTCAATCAATTGAACAACTGTTGTTAATAAAAATGAACAACCGCAATTTTTTATTTTTTATTTTTTGGTGTGTTTTTGTTGTTCAATCAATTGAACAGTCACTGCTTAATCAATTGAACAACCGTTGCTCAATCAATTGAACAACACCAAAAATTTTGTTGTGTTTTTATTGTTCAATCTATCAAACAACTGTTATTCAATCAATTGAACAACTGTTGTTCATAAAAATGAACAATCGTGATTTCTTATTATGTGTTTAATAATTGTTGTTCAATCAATTGAACAGTTGTTTTTCAATAAAATGAAATTTTGTGATTTTTGTTGTTATTTGATCTCAATCAAATAACCATTTTTCCTTCATAAATTTTTCCATGAAAACCATCTTTTTGATTGGAAATTTGTACCCAATATAAAGGAAAAATAGTGATGCTCACAAAATTATGACTCTTAAAAACTTTGATGGTTATCTTTATTCTGAAACTGACATGGTTCATCTATAGAATGACTTGTTGAATATTTCCTCTTTGGACATATCATAAAATGATTCACTATCTCAATATCATGTTGGTTTATCTTTCCCACTTTCAATTGATAATTCCTTTTGGTATGATGATATGGGGATAAAAACATAACTTTCATTTGAATTCTTTTACTTCTCACGCCATCCATAGCTCTTAAGGAGTTAATGAGCCTCCCTCCATTTATAATAAAAATATGAAAATCTAATATAAATATTCTTAGAGAGGATAGGGGGTCTCAGAACGAGCCAACCTACCATGATCATAAGGATGTAACAAGTGACATTCCCATTATGGCCACCACACCAGGGTAATGGCCTTCTAGACATTCAAAACTGTCAGAAGGATAGGAGATCTCATCACAAGTTGACCTGATCACTTTGTTATATCCTAGTGAATGGAACTGTGATTATATGGTTACCATGCTAGCACAGTGATCTTTTTATAAAAATAAACAATTATCTAAATACTAAATAGAGGATCCCAGCTCATTTTCGGGTTAAAAAGCAACCTTGTCGAGGCTATGGACACATGCTGGCAACAGTGGCTTTGCTTATCGTATTGAAGTTCTATGTTACATTTCCAATTATTCTATATCCAAATATTTCCCAATGATTCATTTCCAAAGATGAATTTACCATTTGAATAATGTTTATATCTATATTAACCAATGTACATGGTAAACTATACCTTTATATGAATTATATAAAAAAAAATTCGATCAAATGATATCAGCAGTCGTCATCATACATTGCCTGTCATGGTTTCATCATATCTTGCAACCAAAGGAAAAATATTTTTTCATAATACCTAAATCTTTGTTTTACTCTTTTTGGTAAATTCCTAAGCATCTTTACGATTTGTACTGGTCTAACCGTTTCAACCATATGTACACTACTCTCATTATTTGTTTGCCGCATTTATGAATCCACAACATCCTTTCCTCTTTTCCCGTGCTTTATGGTCGTGGATGCTTGGGGGAACAAAACCATACCACACTTTGTACTTACTTTCAGCTTGCATGAATTCCACCTTTTGCATCACTTTCAGCATCATCTCAACCTACATCAGCTTCAACAAATGCCAGTTCATACATGCCATTCCACATTTCTACGGAGGTAAAACTTGAGGTAACATAGCATAAGTTTATGATTTATTAAAAATTTAGGAGAATTTCATGAAAATACATTGAGAATTCTTTATCTTCTGAGTTGTTGAGTTTGGAATCTCCACAGTGAGAATTTTTACGTCTATGTTTCGGGTCTAGAACAAGACCCATCATCAGGACAAATCCTATTGAAAGAGAGTAGGAAAGATCTCATATATATACATAAGAGTGCAGGATGAAAGTCGACCAACCATCAAATAATTAGTATTTTAATTTTAATGAAATAAAATTAATTTAAAGTTTTCCGTTTATAGTTCTATGCAATAATGATTCGCCTATATTCTAGTAATATATATTAACGATTAATTGACCTAACTTAAGGATGATGTATTCAAATCTTATAATTTTTATTAATGTATTTTTTAATTTTAAACCAATATTAATTCATTTAAAAAGGTCTTTTGGTTAGTTTATTGTGTTTGTATCTTCATTCATCCCACTTCTTTACCGCTTCCCATTTTTCAAAGACACAAAATCTTTTAGTTTGGGGGAGTGTTAATTTCATTCATTTCTTTATTATGACCATGCCATCATCCATCGATCTCCTTATTCATTCTCAATCCCTTATTCCATGTTGTTGTACACCAAGCATAACGGTTGTAGCAAATACCTCAATCTGTTTTCTAGTATAGCATGAGGGCATGCTAATTCTCCAGTTTGGGGGAGGAATTGCTGCACATGATGGATGTTTTCTACTTTCTTTCTCATTTAACGCATATAATTTCATTTTTATACAATGCAAAAATTGATTTGGGCATATATTTAAAATTATGAACTGAATTCTTGTGTTTTTGGACAGCAAAGAGGTGTCTTTAAAATACACAAACCCATAAAATTTCAAGTTAAATTAGTTTGAAATTATTTAGAAATCACGCACTATCACCTACAACCATTTTTTCTTATATCTCATGATCCATGCATCAAAACGATATGATTTTTGGATTAGAGAAGCATTAATATAGTTGCAAAATTTTAGCAAAATCTAGTTCGTTGTTTTTGTGAAAATGGTTAATGAAGTTTGTAGTTCCTTGTATCATATTTTGTTGTAACTTTATCTACATATGGTTGAAATTCAATGTGAAAATTGTTATGCCTTCACCAACATTGCTAAAATTGAATATTTATTATTTGAGGAAGAAATCCTTTTTTCCATAAATATAATGACTTGGGGTGAACATTTTGATTATTGTATTACAATTTGGTTAATACAGATGCTTTTGGTTGCATGAGGACATGCAACATATTCAGTTTAGGGGTATGTTGGGCCACGAAATTGTCATTTTTATTATCAGTTTGTAATGTCTATTTCATCCATTTCTACCATCCGTTATCACATTAGTTATCATAATTTATCATATAATTCCATTTTATAATTATTTATGCTCTTATGGATAAGTAATACTTATTATCCTTTATTTTTAATAAATTTATAATTATTATGCATGATTTTTTTAAATATGGTTTATTAATCTATTATAACATCACTCACGCTTTTAGCCTCCAAGATCTATTCTAGATTGGAAATTTGATCTCCAAATATTCCAACTCAGAAATTCACTGGGATAAAAAGTGACGGTTTTGCGTTGGTGTTTTCGGACAAATGAAGATGAATCCTAAAAATCCCAGACATGGGTTTTGTGCAGAACGGACCAATTCCATTTTTCAAAAGGGTAGTTTTCCAAAATTAGGTTTGGATTGAGAGAAACAGAAGGTTCTCTAAAGGCGATTTTCTTAGATTTGTTGTTGCGGTCGTTTTCCAAATTCTTCCAATTGCAATACCAGATTCGACTTGTTCCACTTGAGTCATGATATTTTAGATCTAATATTGCTGATCAATTTGTTGTAGACAATCTCCAATTTTAATGGTAAATCAATTTGTAATCAAGTTAGTTGTAATTTCCCTTTTCTCTCTATGTATTTAAATGAAAACAGAGATCAAAGAGAGGGGATGAACATACAAACAATTGTTGGATGAACGAATGAACAATTTTTGAATATGAGATGAATAATTTTTTAACTTGAGACAAAGCTAAGAGATTCATTCTGATGTAATTATTTCTCTCATATATTTCAATGAAGAAATTTATCCATTGATTTCTACATCTGTTACTTGTAATCTGATCTGAATTATTTCTCAAGGCAGAACTGAGTCTCAGGCAGTTGGGCCCACTACCTTAGACGAGGTGTTGCCTTTAACATCTAAAGTAGTTTAGCTGCATGCTTGTTTATTTTAATTTCAATTATTGTTTTTTAGAGTAAATTTCCTTTCTTTAAAAGTAATTTGTTGTTTGCTGCATTTTCCATATTTGTTATTTCTCGCAATTTGTAGATTTCATTTAATTTGCTTCTATGTATTAACATTTGAATTATGTTGGGTTCAATAGGTTAAATTTATAATTCAACAATGTGTTATTTAATTCATTATTGATTCAAGTCGTGTGATTAGCATAATTATTTTCCTGTCATTTACTTTATGTTTTTTATATTTAGTATTCTTTTTCAAGTTTTGCATTTTATTTATTTTCGAATGAGCTTGATAGTGTAGAAAATAATCATGTAGAACTAGTGTTAGCTGTTGGTATTTGATATGCATATATTTTTCTGATTTCCTTGAAATAAAAAGACGTTCCTTGGTTGATAATTAATGATTAGGTGATTTTTTGTTTTTATCAAGCAATTAATTTTACCCAACACCCACCACCATAACTCTAAGGATTTCCTTGGATGCAATGAATAACATAAGCTATTACACACATATCCTTTGAAATCAGCAAGTAAGTTGACACTATGAAACACCAATTGTAATGTGTAAACATACACTTTCATGAGAGAGGAGATGAGAGTGAATCTTTAGGAGGAAAGTAATAGTACTATCATAGGAGAGACACACAAGAGCAAGGAAACATTCATTAGTTGTCTAGAGAAATAGTTCACATAGACACAATGATCATTAAAACAAATACAACACACATTCAACAAGGTAAGTACCAAAGTCAATGCAGTAGTTCTATTTCCTTAGTACATATGAGCATAACATATACCACAAACATCTAAAGAATAGTATTACAACATTCACGATACATGCATGAGAATGGGTTGGCTAAGTGAGCTTATGGTTATTAGATGAAATATCCAAGTACATAGTTACAATTGTGAGCCACTAGCTCCAGTAATGGAACATTAAGTCACTTCTTGCTTCTCCAAGGAATGATATTCTCTCTTGTTCCAAGCTAGAGATGCCAAGGTTATCTCTCCAAAGTCTATGAGTCTGAAATCCATTTTCTTGAGTCATGAGGGTGTATTTATAACAAGAATAATTACCTTTCATATCATCATGACTCTTGAGATTCCCTCATGACTATTTGAATTTGAAGTGACTCTTGGAATTTGAAGTGACTCTTGAACTTCTACAAGACTCTTATACTTTTCCCAGTTACTCTTTAGTCTGCATGTGACTTTTCATATTCCACATGTGACTCTTGGACTTCCAAATATTTACATTTTTTTTCATTTTTGGAAATACATAATCACACTCCACATCATGTGGCAAGACCAGTCGACACATATGACATTGTGATGACACTTGTACAAGCCATGACTTGGAAAAATATTACTTGGATCTTCATGATGATGTATCAATTCCAAGCTTCTCTTCTTGCTTCTTCCTTGATGTCTTCAAGACTGATATTGCATGTGCTTCATCTTCATGCTTCAAGAGGTTCATTGCTATGGATTATCTTTGTGATATTGATCTTTAATCTTATTTCATGATCTTTTGTCCCTGCAGCTTCTTGCTTGAAGATGTCTTCATGGTTCCATCTTCATATGTTTCTTTCTGCATGATCTCCTAAGCATCCTCCTTAAGAATCATCTTGTCATATCAATATTTAGTACTTGCATATGGAATTAACTCATGACAAGACAACCTATGTCTGGAAATATGCTAGTATATCTGATTTATCTGATTATCCATGAAATGAACTAGTTTATCCAAAACAAGGTACTAGGATGAGGGGGAATCTTAAGGATTGCACAATGTGCAGTTCCAAGAGGCAAGAGTGAATATATAGGTACTTTGACTACACAATGCACAATATATAGGGGTTAGAGAAGGAATATTTCAGAGATGAGGGAGTTAAGGAGATAATAGTGAGGCATTTCTTACTGAAACTACATAGTTCGTAGTTCTGGGAGATTGGGAGGAACAAGACTACACATGTGGGCAAGTGAGTGAGATAGTGGTGAAGACTTGCTCACTAGGATTGTGAAATGCATAATTTTGGGAGGCCAGTGACTTAGGATTGCATAGTTGAGCAAGTCAAATAGGATAACAAAAATGCATTTCTCAATATGATTGCACAATGCACATTCCTAGAAGGCCAATGACTGCACAGTTGGGAAAATCAGTGAGATAGAGAGGTTAGAATGTTGACTGAAATTGAAAAGTGAAAAAAAATAAACTAACTGAAGAAGCAAGTTGTGCATTTTCCAACACTAGTACATTTCGGGGAAATTCTAACACTTGGTTCCGACACTTTTGACCAAATGTCGGAAATTTCCCCAAACTTTTTCAATCTCGCCCGAAACCGTCGCTATACTGACGTTTAGAGAAAAGTGTCGCAATACCGACACTTAGACAAAGTGTCGCAATTGCGACGTTTGGAGGAAGACATCGCAATTGCGACAATATGCCCCAAAGCATCGCTATTGCGATGGCTGCCTCCAAACATCGCAAGTGCAACACAATGTCTAAGTGTTGCAATTGCGACGTTTGGAGGCATATGTCGCAATAGCGACGCTTTGGCCTCTGTCATTATAATGACACTTATATGCCTTTGCAAAATCCGTGTCACTTATGGTTTATTTTTTATTTTCTTTTGCTTGAACTAAGTCTTGTTTCCATGTGGATTGTGTAATTTCACTTTTAATGCATATTATAGAATGTGTTTGTTTATAATATTATATGATACATGTGAGATAAAGGTTTATTATTTATCATATATAAATAAATTTTATCAATATTGTACATTTACACTTTTATGAGGTGATGTTATAAGTAAATTCATAAATATCTCTTTTTAATCCTCATTTTACTCAATGAATATGTTTGGAAATGAAATTTCAATAGATTAATTTTCTCCTAACCTATGTATCATCAATATTGTACATTTACATTCTTAATTATGAGGTGATGTTATAGGTAAATCCATGAATATCTCCTTTTAATATTCATTTTACTCCATGAATATGTTTGGAAATGAAATTTACATAGATTAATTTTCTTGCTATTATATGTTTTACGAAGATATGGTAAGGAATTCTCTCTTGTTCTTCTTAGAAATTATTTTATATATTTTTTTTTTCAAAATAGTTTAAAAAAATTATATGAGAAAAATTATTATTTCATCAATATGTGTGTGTGTGTTGTGATGAATAATTTCATAGTTCAACTTAATGGTTCATTATATAATCATGTGACCATCACCAATGATATATCTTAAAAAGCAATTGAAAAGACATGTGTGCAAAATCGATGTATACTCTAGAAAGTGGTTCTCATATCACTATGTAAATTGTTGTATGCTACTTCAACAAAATTATAAGATAAACTCTAATACACATCATATATGCACCATAACAATTGCCATACAACTAATTTGTTTTAGGATACATGTGGCATTCTAGGGGTAAATTCTATATGATGTGTATATCAATATATTAGGTGTTGGTAAGTTTTGAGTATCTAAGAAATGATAAGGAATATCCATACATCATGATATTGTAATGTGATTATAAATTGTGTCTATAATTTCCATAAAATGTATAAATGATTTGTTTAAAAAAAATCAACACAATCAACCCTAAACAATGCTCATGATGTGGAATGCCATTGGAGAAACCAAAATGATGGTCACATGTCCCATTTATATGGTAATGGTGATCATATATATGTTGTAGCGACACTTGATGAGTAATTAAATAAATCTCAGAGTGTGACTCATTGTGCCATATTTTTTTAAAGCATGATTTGTTTTCCTAGTTTTACTAATTTGTTAACATATTTTATTCATTTGGAAAGCTAATTAATGATGCTTTAAGTAATTAGGACCTAATGAGAGATCATCTTCACATCTTCACTGAAATATATTTGGTAATTGCAGTCACTATATGAACCGCACATGCATGCTACTTAAGAAAAATTGAAATATGAACTATAATACACATCTTATATCTGCCATAACAATTGTCATACAACTTAATTACTTCTAGATACATATGAAATAATTCAGGTAAATGCCATATTATGTGTATACCAATATAGTAAGTGTTGGTAAGTTATGAGGATCTAAGAAATGATAGGGTATCCACACATTAGTGCCCTGGTGAATTTTTTGCATAATTTTCTATTTGTTGTAATTTTGTTGCCTAGATTTCTTATAGATTTCAAATAATACAATTATCTACCAATTGTTCTTTATAAAGAAGAAGTACAATAATTAGTCACCGAAAAGTGAGCCATGTGAAAATATTGGTAACATGAGTAACCTGGTAAGCTGTAAATGAAAAGTGAATAACCTCCACTCACCAACAGGTGGCAGGCAGGGTTGGAATTTGGATTTCTCTTTACCTGTCACACGATTTTTTTGACATTTTGGTCATTATTTTTATAGTCAATAAACATTACGTTTAAAATTTTTCACTTCATTAATGACATTCTCGTAATAAATTAACCCTTCACCAATAAAATTTTGATTAAAAAAATTGAACGCTCTTCCATTTTCTTTGGATTTTGGAGTGTGATATATCTGTGTCATGGAATTTTAATCCTAAAGTTTCAAGAGAAATAACTGATTCTTTTCAAACTAATATTTCCTCAATATATGCTATGATCTACTAAAAATTACTTCAAAAAGAAAGTAACCTTCCAATATAAAGAAAAAAACATGAACGAGCTTTCCCTAAATTGCAATAAATTTATGTTTATTATTAATATTTCATAATCTGTCTTATAAAAATTGCATAATCGGACTAAGAACAGATCCCCAGTGCATTTTTTTATTGTTGTTGTGATTAAAATAATGGGCCAAAGAACGCTAAGGCACTCAGAGAAATCAATCTATGTATTATTTCTCACAAAATCATGTTGAGTAGTGGAGACTAAGCGCTAGATTTTTTTTTGTCCTCAATCTCGTTATTAATTATGTCTATGTAGTTATAAGAATAACAAGCCAAAGAAATCTCAGGCTTCAGAGAAATTAGTCTCTGTGTGCAGAAATTAATGATTACTGTTGACTAAATGTTATACCATTTGAAATTGCTGAGCGAAATTAATCAGGCCATGATGTACCATTTGTCAGTATCTATTTTCTCATGTATGAAAGTTGATGTACCATTGAAATTTTAATAATTCTATTGAAATTTTAATAACTATAACAATTATATATATATGTGTGTGTGTGTGTGTGTGTGTGTTTTAAATTTAATGATTAATAATAATTAAATTAAAATTCTTAAAAGACAAAATAAAAGCCTAATAATCACGAACTATTATGATAATTTAAAAATATAGAACTCAGGTTGAACATAGTTATAAAGATACCAAGAAAAGAAGAGTGCATGTGCATGATAACCTCTTTCTTGACAACCTATGAATGCCATTCTCAATGAAGACTTAAGACTCAATTGGATTGAATTGTGTATCAAAACAGTAGGAATGAATCAAAGTTCAATGGCTGAATAACTTGATCGAGAAAATTTATAGGGAAAGGTAACTTGACTATCAATCTACTAAACCTCACTTCCATGATTAAAAAAACACCCCCACCTTCTTAGTGGTCCCATCATGGTCCACCTATTGAAAAGCAACCAACAAATATTATTTTTTATATATTTTTTCATGGCCATTGGACAATGATTTACTATGGTTTTTCTACTAAATTCCAATGGATGATTATTCAAAAATATTGAGAATTAGTTTAGTCTCAAGGCATAGCCAAGAGTCTTACTGGATAATTATAGATTACCTCTCCATTGGATGATTGTACATATTTCATCTACTTTTTTCACGTGAGTTTCAGTTGATGCTAGATCTTTGCCTTCTATTTCTTTAGTGAAGCTAAGAGTTAAATTTGATCTTACATTAATAACTATACTTGCATGAATATCCATGCTTTTATACTTCCCCACTGTGGTCAATGTTGATGTATGGCCTTGGCCCATTGATCTTACAATTAACTCACTATTCATATTCAATTTTCTCCAGTTCAGCCCAATAAAATAAGGAAAACAAAAAATGAAGTCTTGATTTTTCTTTCCAGTGCTCCTACATAATACAAATACTCTTAAAAACCAATTAATATATAAATTTTCATCATTCATGCTAAAATCAGTTTGAATTTTTTTAATGAATCTGCTTACAATTAATAGATTATATTGCTCACAGAATAAGAGATAATTTAGAACTATGATTTCACAATAATAAATTACCCTAGCAGTTCAAACTTCGAACATACCTTATGAAATTAAAATATGGCAGGTTAATGAATCAATCTAGTTTCCTCGGAGCCAATCTTGAGCTCGACCTAAGTCTGAATGCCTTGAGAGTGCGAGTGTAAGGAACTAGACGCCTAAAGCTTTTATTTTGTGCTTGTGTAATTCACTGTTTGACCATCAAGCCAAGCCACCAGCTATATTAACACTACTTCATGTTGGGGTAGATTGGCATTCTAATTTTTTAGTGCTATAGCCGTACTTTTTCACTGCTTCACTAATCACAACCTTGGAAGTTTGCAGGGCAATGGGCTTTATTCTTTCTTTGGTGTTTTATGTAAAAGAAAGGATTTGTGAACTTTTTGTAATAAGAAGGGGAAAAATAAATTGATTCTAATTTTAAAATATCAATAATGATAAGTGGTAATTCCTTTATTAAATTTTTAATTTTGAGTGAGCAAAAAAAGTAACTTTCCTTAATTTTTGAGTACAGCCTTGCAATTGCGAAGACGACTAGTGTTGCAAAATTATTGGTAAGTGGAAATTAAAGGGCGTAAGAACGTTTTTGAAAAAATTTCAAACATCAAAATTAAGTCTTCTATCCTTCCTAGCGCGTCACGGAAAATGGGAATCCACAAATTCTAGTTGTCAAATACGTGCAAAATTCCTTATGAAGGGAAAAATAGAGGACTGGTCCTGTGCTGCTACATGAGTTAGGGTTTCATGTGGTAGCAGGGAACCTTGTATAGTTTTTCAAGGATAGGAAAGGATAATATTGTCAGTTAATCATCACATGAAACTTCATCACCATTTGAAAATTGTGTCCTAATTTGAAACAATAAGACTACCCAACTATTTCATTATTTAATTTAGATTGTGTAATACAAAAAATATCCTAGATAACTTAAATAATGTAAGCACTTTTGCAAAAATTTAGTGGGGAGAACCTTCAATTACATTTATTTTGAAGATCCACTTTCATTTTAAGCCATTTTAATTAGTCTTTCATGGCTATTCTAGTAAAAATTTCAACCTCTTGTAGAAATTTGTTTGTCACTTGTATTAGAAATGCAAAAATCAAATGTATATAAAAATGATTTGAAATGAAAAAATAAAATGTGCGCTACATAAAAATGAATTTATTAAAAACTACATTAATGTCTAATATCACGCGCGCATTCGCCCTCAGCTCTTGCAGAACAGCATTCGCCCTCAGCATTCGCCCTCAACATTCGCCCTCAGCTCTTGCAAAACAGCATTCGCCCTCAGCTCTTGCAGAACAGCATTCGCCCTCAGCAGTTTCCCTCAGCTCTTGCAGAACAGCATTCGCCCTCAGCTCTTGCAGAACAGCATTCGCCCTCAGCTCTTGCAGAACAACATTCACCCTTAGCTCTTGCAGAACAACATTTGCCCTCAGCTCTTGCAAAATGGTAAGTTCTTACTGCAGGCCCTTCCTCCTATGGTAGGGTTGACTCTATTTGGGTTTTTTTGGTCAATTCCATTGGATTGTGTTAGGCTATAGGGTTCTCTCTAGATGTATTCCAATGTTCTTTCGGATGAGTTTCAAAGAGGATGTGTAAGATGTGTTTGTGCTTGCATGAATTTGACTCCACCAGTTTCATGAAGTTTAAGCTATGGATTTTAGTTCGACAAACTCATCCATCTCAACACCCAGTAATGAATTGCCCTTGGTCTGATCTATATTGAAGGTGAAGTGCAAAGTGGTAGAGAATGGGACATCGAAAGTCATCAACTTTATCACAAGGGTAGTACTCCATATCGAAAGTGATGAGCTTTAGTTCTCCAGATTTGGGGATTTTATGATATTTGGGGATTTTCTGATGACATACCAAAGGTCACATCCATACAACCATATCAAGGTCAATGTTGAGATCATTCTCATATAGATATAGGTCACTGATATATAGGGTTAATATCATCATCATTATCCATGGAAACTGAATGGTTACAAAATCTGTGATTGTGGTTGGCTCATTTATAATTATTACCCATTTACAGTAGAGCACAGAAACACTAAATATGGCCCGAGCAGAGCCTTTACAACATGCAATGGAATTGCAGCTGCTTCATCAATAACCAATAGCTCCACTTGAGAAAAATTTTCATAATCTTGGGGCTGGATATACTGTAGAGAAAACAATTGTAGTTATCATTCGTGCTCCAATATATTAATATACTTTTTACATTGAACTGAAGAAAGGGAAACAAGCAAATGCTAGCCATCATACAATGCTTTGACATAAGAGTTTTGAGTGACATACTTGAAAAAATAACTCATCCACTGATATTTATAATCATTTGAGTTTATAAAGAGAGAATCCATACAGGTGAGACAGTTTATAGAAGAGAGGAATAACCTGTTACTGAGCTTGGGTGATTACAAAACTCAGTAATCATTTGAGTTATTCAAGTTAAACATAATGTCAAGAATCAAGATTCAATACCCTCTATTATCTTCATCACCCAATACAAGATTTAAATTTTTCCCAAAAAAACGCTTATTAAATTGGCAGCCATTATTTCTCCCTGCTTTAAAAACCCTACATTTAAATGAAAACAAGCATTGCATTTCAACTACAAAAATCTATTAGTGTACATGTGTGCATCACTTGTGTAGGGTATTCCTTTTCCACTTTCACATTATCCAAGAATGTGTGCAGTATAGTTCATATTTTTTTTTATTTAGATTATCTTGAAAAAGGAAAGGTAAATTATTTCCCATGGAAAAAGAAGGGTTTCCATTTTTACTACTAGAAATGGTACAACAAAGTTCCATTTCTACCCGAAACTCCTATGAAACAGGAACCAAATAAAGGCCATGTCCTCAATGGACATCATTTGGCTTTGAAAATGGCCATTGCACTGTGTTGTTTCTTATATTACATCACGATAGTTTCTTAGGTCATTTCTTGTTTCTTGAGATAAAAAACAACCAAAGAAATCGTGAAGATCCTTTCAAGAAATAAATGACCATTTCTCAATCATATCTCAACTATTTTTTATTTTATTCAGTGGTTGCTTACTTTGAGAGAATTTTGACACTTTTATAAGGAATATAACATAAAAACACAAAATGGGAAGGAATTGATGAGGTAGATGTCCTTTAGTTGTTGTCAATTAAGAATTGATAATACACGATGCATGTTTTGTACTACAAACTAGATTCCTTCCTGGAGTTAGGACACAAAGTATTGAATCAATGTTGTATTTTCTAACTTCTTGTATTGGTTCATCAATCTTGAAATTCAGACATTGCATGTCTTCATTGCTTCATGTTTGAATAATTTTCATTATATCGTACAATAGGAAATTAGGAATTATGATTATTATTAATTTATGGATTTGTTAAGTTACTTTTAAGTTTGCATGGTTTAGTGTGAAATTATTCTTGTGTGCCCCTAGGCCCAGTTGAAGGAATGCCAAGGACTGAGAACCCTAGTTTTTTAAATGGTATTGTTTCTTATACCCAAAATCCCCTCAACATCACTTCTTATTAGTTCTTAACAATAGTGTTGTAAACAATTTGAGAATTGATATAGAAAAATCTCGCACTTCTCAAGATAAATTCCTAAAGCTAAAGTGTGATACAATGTGTAATTCAATAGCCCCATTGTCACCTCACCAACCTCTTTTCACTTCAGGCTAGCTCTCCTCCAACTCTATGGGGGTTCTCCCTAGTAGATGTTAGGGATCTAATGGCCCAACCAAACCAAGTCAAGAGCCCCCTAACTCTCTATGTTTACTACTATCAATCAAAATATTGAACAATAGGGTCAGATCCTAAAGATAAAATTGCCAGGGTATTTTTGGGTAATTTCAAAGGGAAAGTCGCCAAACACATATAATCAAGGAATTATAATGGGATTTCAAACATTAAATATCAACAAAATCGTTTAAAGGATATTGAAAGGAAAAAGGTGATGGAAGATAGAAAGTGCCTTACTTAAATGCTCTAATGATTTTTCAATAGTTGCTCCAAAAGCTTCACTTCAAGGCCCTTCAAGATCGTCTCCAACAATGCTATACCATCAACTTCAACAATGTTGCTCCAAAAATATCCTCAAGGTCTTCACAACAAGTTTACTAGAAGTTGCTCCAACAATATATTCAATAAGGTCTTCATTGTCAACTCGTATCTTGTTTGGGTGCCTTAATGTGCAATGACATGTTTCCAGGACTGAATTCAATGCAAGGCATATTTGAAACTCTAACTTTGTCTTCCGGTGTCTTATTAGAAATTATTTGAATTTTCATTTTGTGTTTTCAAGTTAGATATTGTTTTCAAGTTTTTACATTTATAATTTTATTGCAATGTGGCAGAATGATCAGGGCAGTACAGGAACAACCCCGAGACGGGATGATCGCAGAAAGAGGCCAGCGGAAGAACATGTAAAGTGCCAGCATTACTCTATCTTCAGGTATTTTAGTTATTTACATAATTGAAATAATATTAATTTTGTTCAAATATGCAGACACCTAGCCATGGTATGCTTGATGATTCCCTCTATGAGGAAGAGATTTCTTCATCCCTATCTCCAGCGCTCTTGTTGCAAAAAAAGGAACGAAATACAAGGTTGGAATTTGATACTTTGATAGACGTGCCTCAAACACTTGAAACAGAAGAGAGGATAAAACAACTTATGACCCAGCTAGAAACATATCAGGTAATAATAAAAAGTCAAAAGGATATTTTTTTTGTTCTGCATGAGATGAATTGTGATAGTTTGATTTTTAATTTTTACATTGACTAAACTGACAAAAAGTTCTTTTGTATGTAGCATTTTCTGACACTTCTTGAACCCGGTGTTGGTGGTAGTGGGACACAAGGGCAAGAGATTTCCCAGCAACCCTCTTGTACACCTTCTACTCCTTTAGGTGCCAGCCAAGAAACACACCCTGCCCAAGCAGACACCGAGCCAACCGTTGAACGTGTTGGCAGTGATGAGGCTGATATGGCCAACTACATTATTGCGTTTCCTGGAGCTACACATGTCAGCTCCACAGGGACCATTAATGCCACATTTTTGGTGAATGATGAAGGTGTCCCTATAAATCACGTACAACTCCCAGGTAAATTTTAATATTTTAACTATTTCATGTACTCTATCTAAAACATATTTATCATGATTTTTATTTTTAAATTAATGATAATATCTTTTTTTTTTCTTTTTTTTTGTAGGAAACAATGAGTTCTACAGGTTTTTGTAGAGCCATGCATTGGTAATTTTTGGCCCAACCATACGCACAAGGTGGAATTCCCAGAATTCCAACCTGAAAAAAGAACTTCTAGATTATCTAGAAACCCTTTTTGGGGTCGGCACATTTAACAGAACAACGATGGCTCGGGTAGCCGGCAAATATTTGAAATATACCAGAGACACCTATTGGACGCAATTGCAATTTAACCCTAGATACGAGCGTCCTCTCACAGTTCCAGAGAGTGAGGGGAGAGCACTCATTCATGACGGAAAAGAGAAAAGGGCAAAGAAAGAATGAAAAATGCCAACTGGACCTGCAAGGTAAATTACAACTTTAATTCAATAGATTTAATTTTCTCTATGTCTAAAATAAAAGTGTGCTATGTCATATCTGACTTCAATCTTTTAAAGATAGGTTGCCTGACACCTCGAAGGAAACCAAAGCTAGGAATGAAAAAAAGGCCATCACAAGCTAGGCTAGGGCGGCTACTTGAAATTAGCCGCAAGAATTGTAATTAAGTAGCTAAACATCTTATAATTAATTGTATCGCCTTCCAACATTTGTGTAATCCTATCAAATATGATTAAAAATACACAATCATATGTAATGTAGGGTGATGACTTCAGAACAGAAACTAAAGAGGAAGATAAAAATATCGCTTTCCATTTCGGCTATCAAGCCGTAGTTGAACGTCGCAGAAGCTTAGGGTAGGTCCCAAGATCTAGAATGCCTGATAAGGTAAAACATTAACCTTTCAATATGTTTGTTTTCGTCCATAAATTTAATGTCTAACAACTTTGTTTAAATCAGGGGAGAAACACTACCGACGAAGCAAATAACCTAGTTTTGGAGCCAGATGTAGATGTTCCTCACGTGCAACCTGATCATTGTTGTGGGGACCAGGCCGACAATGCTACTATCAGTGAGGGTCGTGACGGTAATTAATTTCCACTTATAATTTTTTCTAATTATACCTTGATGGTTGTCCTTATAACATTTTTTGTTTAAATGACAGAGAATGTTTCCCTTGAGGATCTTACCACCAAAGAGAAAGACAGGGCAACAGTCCCAACGGTGACAACTGGTGCACCAGGTAAATAATCTCATTGCAATTTTTTTTATTAATATTACCGAACTAGTTCAATGATATTTAAAAGCTGACAATTAAAATTTAATATTATCTCTTTTTGTAGGTGATGCCCCGTCACTGGATGAGACCAAACATCGTGACTACGCAACTAGGTCAGTAGTGCGGGTCGAAAGGCACGAAACAGGAGCAGAGCACAATGATATTGATGATGTAATTAGGAGCTTTAGAAATAGGATGAAGAAAAAGAAAATTTGATAATTTAAAATATTGTATTATTATAAGACAAACGTTACCATACTTGGAACGTTTTTTGCGTTATATAAAAAACTCATTTCTCATACTATTTTTATGTCAAGCATTAATTTCAATGTTTCCTTGCGTACTTTTTGTTGAATTGTTTTTTTATTAGTTATTGAATATTTTTTTATGCTTATGAAAGTAAAAATTGAAATATAGATTGGGTATTGGGGAATTGAGAGTGATGTGAGGGGGGGGGTGAGGGGTCGTAAGAGCTTCCACCTTCACGTGGTTGGCCCTGTTTAGTAGAGAATAATTTATTGGAGTGATTTAATCTTGGAGTAAACCTCCCTCGATCCAACGTAGCAACAAAAAAGTCATTGTTGACTTAGTTGCTACTCTTTCAGATCGTGGGAGGCTTGTTCCAAGTTCATGCGACTCCAATAAATTGTTCTTGAAACGAAGAGGAGCTTATTCAGGTATGTTTTGACATTTTCAACATGTGTTCTAACATTATCATAAGAATGCATCTTAGAGTAAAAAATACTACATCAATTACTTGTATTTATTGTATAGATAATGATGGATTTTGATTGACTTGTCAGTGCAGGTACAAATCCTCTTGCATCATGAGCAATACAACTTGTCAACCAGGGTCATGTCCAGGATATTTTTTCTTGTGCGCTTGACCAGGTTCGTAATGTCACATTTTGTAAGTTCCTTTACAGTTCATAATTCAATATTAAGCTTACTCATGATTATTATCTAGGTTTTTTGTGTGTGTTTTTTCATCTATTTGATTGTAGGAAACTCTACATGTTTCTTGTTGTTCACTATGATTTCTCCCATTACCACTCTCAGGATGAATCCGACTTTATTGTTACATAGGTTACTTTATTGTTACTATGATTTCTCCATTTACGATTTCATAGGTTACATCATGTAAAGTTGTCAATCTCAGGTTGGTGATGAGCTTTAGTTCTCCAGATTTGGGGCTTTTCTGATATTTTCTCCCGCATGTCATTCCTGCATCACCTCGTTGTTTGAGCATGCCAATTTTCTACCACTTGTACCAATTGGCACACGTCAATCTCTGAGTGGTGCCACATTTCACCTATTTTTGGCCCACTTGACCACCTGAAAAACTCAAATCCACACACCATGTGTCTTTATCATGGAGTGCCACATGTCCTAGATATTTAGGCCGATAGGCCTTTTGTTACGAAAGAGATCAATTTTTTTTTGTCAACACTTCTTATCTAGGCACGACACCTGTTACTTGTTTAATTTGACGGTCACAGTCTCTTGGGTTACCTTCTAGGTTTGATATATCACTCATTTCTAGTATATTTCCATGGAATCGGTTTGAAAATACCAGCAACAATCCACACACCTGCAACTGTGGAAAAACTTGCCGTTTTAGTAGCTGCATTTCCGCAACTGCCAATACACCTGTCGTTTTAGTTGCTGCATTTCGGCAACTGCCAATACACCTGTCGTTTCATTCTCCTGGACTTTGTGTATGCATATTTTTCATATAATTTTATCACAAAGTTGGATGCAGTGCTTTGACATGCCTTTGAATATTTTTGCAGGTTAGAAGACATTTCAGGCCAGAGCTATTGAATAGACTTGATGAGATAGTTGTATTTGATCCTCTTTCTCGTTATGAGCTCAGAAAATTTGCTAGACTACATATGAAAGATGTAGCGATTCATCTTGCAGAGAGAGGTGTTGCTTTAGGGGTTACAGATGATGCTCTGGATCTTGTTCTTCAAGAAGCCTATGATCCTGTAAGTAATCACTTTGTTTTGCTTTATTTCTTATTCAGAGTCTATCTTGCCAGGGGATGTGCCCATTATGGTTTATTATGAGACCGTTGTCAATTTCATCACCGTCCCTCATAATATGTTTGATTGTGTTTATAAATAATAAACAATTATTACACCAAACAATAAACAATTAACTATACTATGAGTAATATGATATCTTGAAACAATTCTCATTATAATTTCATAACCTCTGCTCTCACTTGGTGGTGTCTATATCACTAAGTGTGTCTTCTTTAAAATTATAGTTACAACAGACAATGAACAATCAACTGCACTGTGAGTGATATCTTGTAATAATTCTTATTATAATTTCCTAACCTTTACTCTCACTAGGTGTCTATATCACTAGGTGTATCTATTTTAAAATTATAGTTTCAATGGTAGATAAATTTTTATCTTAAAATTATAGCTTTGATGGTGATACCTTGTGATTGATAATGCAATTTGAAGCAGCTTTGGCTTTGACTAATATAGTCTCAGGAACCTCTGAGAATACAAAGGTTGTGATTGATTATGGGGCACTGCCTATATTTGTGGAACTTCTTACCTCTGGGAATGATAATGTTCAAGAACAGGTAGCACGTTTATTTTAGAGGCATAAAATTATTCTTCCCAACTATATTTATATGTCTGTAATTTTGGAATTTGATTTAAAAAACTAGTACCCAACTTTGAGTTCAACTGGTGTTCGTGTAAGGCTGTTTGGGCTTTGGGAAATATTGTTGGAGACTCTACAACATTTAGGGATCTTTCCCTCAGCCATGGAGCTCTGAGGCAGGTGCTTTCCCAGTTGAATGATACTGCCAGAATTTCAATGATAAGAAATGCTACATGGGTTCTGTCAAATTTTTGCCGTGGTAAACCCCAACCATTATTCGAACAGGTAAGTAGAATACATTTTCTGCCTCTTCTTCTTAGTTCACAGATAATGTGGATTTTTTTTATAGATCTTGGTGCTTGGTAGATTTGGACTTAATATGGACCTAGGCACTTGTTCATTACAATGACTCTATCATCAGGTTTTAGAAAATGCTCAGAAATTTGGGTTTCACAAGGGGATTACCCTTGCTTGCAATTATTGATTATCAATCACATTCAAAAAAAGTCTTTCGTAGCATTGCTGAGCTCTTTGTAGGTGAATTTCCGAGGCAATTTCACAATATTTGAACTAAATTTGTCTGTCCTTTTCAATACTCTGTGCTTGTAACAGAACCAGACAAACAATCTAGTGGCCAATGCAACAACAACAACACCTCCTATTGCAATGCCTGCAATTCACCCTCTCTGCACACATGAATGACTATGGCACCCTCTTTTGTGAACAGGTACTGGAGCTGAAGGTACTGGTTTCCATTAGGATCGTGGAATTCAACATCCAAAATAGTATCAAATTCCATTGCAATAGTATTCCCCAGCGAGGGCAACAGTTCATTGAGACCTATTGGACTCATCACCCCCAAATAGCCTCCAGGGCTACCCAGAGTGTGATCATCTAGAGAAATAAAAAATGTTGATCCATCCCCAATTGAAACAAGAACAAGACCCACATTGGTTACAGAAAACGAGAAACACGTTTTGAAAGAAGAAGAAACTTTTGTATTAGGGTCCAGAAATCTAACTGGTCTATTGTACAATGCCCTACCTGCACTTCAAATTGGTACTCCCAACTCCATGCTAAGGCTCACTGTGCCATTCTTCAGATGAGCATCTTAACTTGAAGTTTGATTCCAAAAAACCCAAGTCCCATGTTCTATGCCCAAGACCTCTGTTACAACGAGTAGAGTTCTAAGCGAAATACTTCACAATAGGAAGCAAAAGAAACATCGCAAAATTGCTTGCTTTAGACTGATAATTTTCTGTGCGAAAGTTCAACTGCGGACAGTAAAAACATAATATCAAACACAACCAATCCACAATGGAATTTGAACATGAGGATTTATAACCAGAGAAAACCCTCTCCAGGTTAAAAGAATTCCAGAATGGCTTTAAGATTCTACTAATGAGTGCTTACAACACCATAGAAATTACTGTCACAATGAAATCTGCTGGAAGCAAAGCCCTTGTACAATTTCTACATTTCCACAGTGGAAGCAAGAATCTTGCTATCTCTCATGATCTGGTTCTGTGGTCAGATCCTTTGCTATGGCTGTCTTGTTCTGCTAAACGTGAATCTGTCTTAGCTTTGGCTCTGGTTCTCATTTAGGATCGTGGCTATCTGATCTTGTTGTGGCTTTGACTATACAAACTTGTTCAATAGGAAAATGTTGACTTTGCCATATATAGGAGCTTCAATGGGTGCTCTCAAACTGCTCTACTACAGTAGTTTCACTCCAAGTGGAATTCTATAGTAATTGGCACCATCAATCTGCTTTGTTACAATGATGGCTCACGTCAAAAAACTGTGCTACAACCATTGGCACCATGAATCTTCTCTCTGCTTCGTCAAATGGTTGGCACCATCAACTGAATTTGCGCTCCTCGGGGTGATGACAGTGGCAAACACTTTTTTGGGCAGCTTTGTTTTGTCTCTGATTCAAGGCAGAACTATGTTGGCCTTGTTTTTTTAGTCCTTGGAACTTAGTTCTCTCATATTTGCCATCCTATCCCCAGTTTTCTACAGAGAAAGACATAACTTCACGATATCAAAATTGACTATTTTTGGCCATTTATCTTTAGTAATGGTACAGCCTTAATTTGGTGCATTCGTACAGTATCTGAAGAGCACTCTCAAGTTGTTATTCAGTATTTTAGCATAACTACTACATTTAACTACCATGCTCTAATATTTATATCAACCATAAGCATTCTTAAGGTAGTTCCACGTTTGTGAAGCAGAAGGAATGCTTCTGACAACTTCTTATCATAGTGGTACTATTATGTTCGCAGTTTATCTTTTATAAACCTCCAATTTTCCAAACGTAGTAGAGACTACAGTTTGCATCTCAAATTTTGGACAAATCTGTTGTTGTGTCTACTAAGCACAAATAATTGTTGTACTGAGTCATCTAAACATCTTGACATCCTCGTTTTATATTCCTTTTCTGTTTTCGCAAAGTTTCCTCTGCTACGGAAAATGAAATTATATTAATTTTTTTCCATCAATATATGGATTAGATCTAATTAGATGTAAACCCTTGCTATAGTGGTTATTCAAATGGGTTAGAATTTGCATTGTTATTTGTTTCTTTTGAAATACATGCATTACCACTATGCGAGATCTTTGCATTAATTTTGAAATGTTGAGATCTTTGCATTGATGTTGCCTCTGCTTGGTGGTGTCTCTGAGATTGAGTTGATCCAAAGGCAATGGATGTGCATCAGCGGTCGATTGCTCTTTTCTAGTACTGTAATCCAAATCGTCTAGCATGCAAACAGGTGCCGTAGCAATTATATCTAGGATTGATCGTTTTTTTCTCACCTTCACTTTAGGCTTGGAAAACTTTGTTCCAGATTTTTTAGCATTTGACTCACCTAATAGACAGTGATCTATGTGGGCATTTAAGGCTATATTGGATGTAGATGAGAAAGATATACAAACATGACAAACCTTTGGTATCATGGCCTCTGGAAGAGATCCCGGATTCCCAAATTCTTCGTTCTTCCCGGGATCTGCCTTGCTCTTCTCCAAAGTTTGGATCTGCCTTGTAGGCTCCTGCCTCTTCTACACTGCTTGAATTGGAGCACCTCCATTACGATATCAAATCATTTGCTACTATGAAATGACACAGGTCACAGATGCTTTGATAGACTTGCCTTTTGGGCACTTCACCACGAACCAAGTTTTAAAATGTCACAACCCACTTGATATTTATCCCTAGAAAAAGTGTCACATGTGAAGATCAGGCTTTTGATGAAGCGAATAACTTGGTAAAGAGAATTTTTGATTACTTATTTATTCAGCCCAACAATATATATTTTGATTCACTATAATTTTTAACCATGTGCTGAAAAACATACAAAAAACTATGTTTTTAGTGAAATTTGAGTTCACAAGAATCGATGCCAGTCAAAATCTAGACCTTACTCCCAGCTTACTGGTAAAAGGCGGTACTCATATTTCATGCAAGTAATGGAATGCCTTTTTCGTTGTTTTATCTCATCTTATTTGAAATTCCAAGTCTAGCATCAATGATTATCTTATACTTCAGAAAAATGGTATTATGCTTTAGAGAAGTGTATCTACTTCTTATTATACTTCTTAACTTCCAATTCTAGCATCAATGATTATTTTATGCTTCATACATAATCTAGTTTTCATTATACTCCTTGAAACATTTTTTATTAGTTCAATGAGACAAACTTAAAAGGAGTAAGCTAATATATTAGCAAAAGGATTTATGTCACAAATCTAAGATTCTTATAGGAATTCAATGGAAATTTCAGGCATCACCTGAGTAATCTTCAGTGTCTGCAAATTTTGACATCCAGAGAGAAGTTTGTTACAAAATTAGGCAGCTCCTACTTGAAAACATGTTGATGTTGATGCGTAGCAATCTTCTTCATTTATAGCCATGTGTTGGAATATTTGAAAATTCCAGAATAACAATGGAGAGAGTAATACTCTCCTCTTCTAACACAAAGAAAATATTTAAATTTCTTCACTGGAAACAGAGTTCAACACTTTGAAAATTTTCTATTACTTAAAAAAAAAAACTATTACAAATTCTTCCTCACTGAGAGGGATTACAAAATGTGACTGCTGCAAAACGCAGTGCACTCAAAATTCTTCTCTATCTCTAAAACTACGCACTGCTCTTCTTGTCAAAACACTTACACTACTATTGTGTGTAATAATAAACTTTACAACTACATTCCAAAACAGGCTCACATCCCTTTTCTTTTATATGCAACACATATATTAAAAACATAAAAAAACTACACAAATAACAAATCTATTAAAATGCTCCTGGGGTCCACAATTTATAAATGTTTTAATATATATATGAAATATATAAATAAAACATATATACATCGCATTTAAAACAAAATATTACCAAAACCAGTGTGGGACCTTAACAAACAATAAAACTATTCCGCTGCGCGTTATATAAAACATATAACAAAACCTTTGTCAAAACTTCAAACGAACCCTTTAGCCGTGGAGCCCGCCGGACTTCAAACAACGATAAACCATAATTCAAGCCAAATTTGTGTTCCAAAATAGCCTGCTGACGTTGGCCAATTTTGTGACGTGAAAACCAAATGAATTCCGCCCTAATCTTTTTCGGGTCCGAATTTGGGCTGGCGTACGGAGAGAGAGTTGTGACGCGAATTTCTTATCAAATACGCCCTAATATTTTTCGGGTCCGGATTTCCACTGTGCGAGCGGCCCAAACAAAGATCCGCTCCAATCACTTTCTACCACGTGTCCTCCTCTGGCTTGTCATATCAATCGCATTAAGTTTTAACGTTTTTCAATCAATCACATTAAGTTTTAACGCTATTCAAGATCGAACCTCCACTCTTGTTATCGATTCTGCATGCTCCAATATGCTCCGACCTTCAGCTCTCATCAATGAGAGATTTATGACGGGCGTTCTTCGATGCCATTACAGTCGGGTCAATAAAATAGTGTTTCGCTATGGTTTCTCAGACGAGCCACAACCTTTGAATTGCAGATGCTCTCTAGTTGCTGGGTTATACTACCTTCTCACTGTGATGGGAAGGAGAAGTCAGCTTAACTGCTGCTTAGACCTTGGTGAAAATCTGCATTTCTCTCGGTCTGGTCTGTGTCTGTCTTCCTCGGTTTCTTGGAATCCTGCTTCTCCATCTCATCTTGTGCCCACTGCTGAGATTGCACCCATGCCTCACCTGCGTTAAAGGATGTGTTGCCGCAGGGGTAGCACGAGAGGCCAACCCCTGCATGCTCCCTCCAGCCCCTCAACCGAGTCGTCTTCCCACTCCAGTGATTATTACGTAGGTCGCTATCCAAACACTAGAAGTGGGCGGGGTCAGGTTTTAGGATCTGGCCACTGTATGGGCTCCCCTGCTCCTCATTTCTCCACCGCTTCACCTTCTCCCACGACGCGCACTGTGATTTTTTCCTTTAATTTCTCTCTGAACCACCCATGAATCACAACTTCAATCATCATGGTTTTTCATGAAGAGGCCCAAGTGGAGGAAGAATGCACCCGTCCGGCGAGTCTGAGCTCAGAAAAATCCCAGCTTTCGGGCCTTCAGGAGGGGAGCGGTGGCGTGAATGTGCAGGAACCAGATGCTTAGGTTCGTAGGGCTCATGATGTAGAGATAGCACCTGGAGATCCTGGACCTTCTATGTCTGAAGTTGCTCCTGCCATGGACAGTGACATGTTTGCCGAAGGATGGTGCCAAATTGTCGAAGAACCACCGGATGAGTAGCTGCTTCTCGTTGGTTTGGTTTTCTTTCTTTGCGGCCCACTTAATTGGGCATGTTTTTGCTTATATTACTATGCTGGACCTCTGTTTTATTTTTGAATTCTGTAAACATTGTAATCATCAAAGATATCAAACGATGGTTCCCCTGCGTGGGTAATGCAACGACCTGAAAAACATTCAAGACTGGTTTCCCCATATGAGGGTAGTCTTCTTTTTTGATTTTTTGACAAATTTGCCATAAGTCTGGGCAATGTTTTTGAATTTGGTCATGCTGTAATTTTATTCCCACTGTTAATAGATTAACCTTACTTAGAAAAAAAAAGTTGCCCTGTTTCTATTTTAAACCTGTTTTTTGAAATACAAAGCCATGTTTATAAGATTGTTTATAGTCGAAGCGCTGCGAGGTGGTTTATTATATTAATATTTCACGGTCGAATTATGTTCATAACAATTGGAATGCCCAAAATTCATAACAAATATTGGAGATTTACTGTCGTGTTTTAAAGTTTCATTTTTATGTTTGCCGAAGGATGGTGCCGAATTGTCGAAGAACCACCGGATGAGTAGCTGCTTCTCTTTGGTTTGGTTTTCTTGCTTTGCAGCCCACTTAATTGGGCATGTTTTTGCTTATATTACTGTGCTGGACCTCTGTTTTATTTTTGAATTCTGTAAACACTGTAATCTTCAAAGATATCAAACGATGGTTCCCCTACGTGGGCAATGCAACGACCTGAAAAACGTTCAAGACTGGTTTCCCCGTATGAGGGTAGTCTTCTTTTTTGATTTTTTGACAAATTTTCCATAATTCTGGGCAATGTTTTTGACTTCGGTCATGTTGTAATTTTATTCCCACTGTTAATAGATTAACCGTACTTAAAAAAAATAAAATTGCACTGTTTATATTTTAAACCTGTTTTTTGAAATACAAAGCCATGTTTATATGATTGTTTATAGTCGAAGTGCTGTAGGGTGGTTTATTATATTAATATTTCACGGTCGAATTATGTTCATAAAAATTGGAATGCCCACAATTCATAACAAATATTGGATATTTACTGTCCTGTTTTAAAGTTTCATTTTTTTTAAAAATTGAACCTGACGTCGGTATACCGACGCTTTGTAAGCGTCGATCTTCCGACGTTTTGAATGATTTCCATTTTCATCGGTCTTGTGACATTCGTCTATCTTGTGACAGTTCTTCCTAGCATCGGTATTGCGACACTTTTGGAATGCGTCGGTATTGCAACGCTTCTGGAAAGCATCGGTCTTGTGACACTTTTGTACGGCATCGGAATTGCAACATCTTAAAAACGTCAAAAGAGCGACAGTATAAAAATGTTAGAAGAGCGACGTTCAAAACGTCGGACCACATTTTGTCGGAATTGCGACAGTTTACAAACGTCGGAAGAGCGACGGTATAAAAACGTTGGAAGAGCGATGTTCAAAACGTTGGACCACATTTCGTCGGAATTGTGACAGTTTACAAACATCCAGAAGAGCGAAGGTTTGGGAAATGTTGGAAGAGCGACGCTTGTTTGGAAGCGACGGAAAAAGTGTCAGTAGTGTGACACTTTTTCAAGGCGTCAGAATTGCGACGTAATGGTGAACCACGTTTTTCCCGTCCTCGAACTGTCGCTCTTACGACGACTATGTGTCGGAATAGCGACGAAGTGGCCGTCGTAAATTGGGCCAAATTTTCTAGTCACATGGCCAGTTTTTCCATAAGAGAGAAAGAAGAAGAAGGAATGCCTGAGAGAGGGACTCTTAGTGGTTTCTTGCATGAGTATGAATCTCAAACTCAGAATTTTAGAGCTCATGTCACTTTTCCAGAGTTTTGCAAGGTCAAGGTGAGGAGGAACAAGCAACATAATATGGATAGATTTCTTCTATCTATCTTTAATGGTTCCCATACTTGTTCAGCCAGGGCTTGGGTGGAAGATCTAGACACCTTTCTACAGAAGCATCAGATTCCCGAAGATGAAGCCATCAGAGTAGCAGCGTTGCACTTTGGAGGTAAGGTCTATGCATGGTGGTTATTTGAGTCCTTTACTTTAAAGAATCCAAATACTTCTTCCTATGCAAGGTTCATTAAAAATTTATGGAAAGATTTGGTAGGAAGAATTCTGAAACACATGTGGAGGAAACAAACACATCTAAACAAAAAAAACCCTTGCATGTGATGGAAGAAATCATAGACTCAAAATAACTTCAGAGAACCATAAAGGAGGTTGATATCTTGCATGATACTTTATTGGAGGCAAGACCTTGATCTTTTATTTTTGCACAAGGAGGCAAAGAGATCTCTTTCCAAAAGAGGATCCAATTATTGGAGGGTTTCCCACTCATTTTGAGGAGGCTGAGGGAAACATCGTTGTCATTTCTAGAGCTAATCAATCACCTCATGTAGAGGGAGGAGGAGCTCTTGCTCCAACTAGAGGGATTCTTGCATCTTTGCAAAGAATTTCCCAGGATCTCATACATAGAGGTCCAAGCAAAATCAATGAGCAGCATGATTGTGTAGCATCGCAGCTAGAAGGAGAAGGTCAGGAGGAAGAGCAGCATCATGTGATGAGAGGTAAACACCCTTCTCTATTTTAGAGAGTTAGTGCAAGGAGGAGGTATATTGTATTATGTTGTGAGAGCAAGGGCAAGGTTGCCCAACCATATGTGCAATCTACTCTTGAAATTGATGTTTCACTACATGGAGGCATTCCACCTGGGATGCCAACTGATCTAGAGTTGATGGAAGACATCTTGTCTTTGGATTCACCGCTCTTGGATTTTGGAGAGGTGAAGAGTTTGGAGGAGAACTTTGGCATGAGGGATGTCAAAGTAGCAGGCAGCAGCATGAGGAGAGCTTCACATGGCAGATCACGAACATTGTCTCTTAGGAGGATTGATCCTTACTGGAGATCTTAGCTCTTAGTAGAGTACTCCATGGATCTTGGTGCATGCATGGTTCTCGATGACCCGGATGGAGATGATGAGTGTATGGTGGATGATATGGTCATCTATTCACATGGAAGAGTCTTCTTGACTAGATATTCTAGTCTCAAGGAGAAGTTGTTGCATGCAGCACATGATGACTCCTTTTCCATGCATTTTGATGCATATCTTACCTTGGCAGAGGAGTTCATTTGGGAGGGCATTCAACAAGACATATTTCAGCATATGGAGAGATGCAGAGCCCGGATGATGATGGAGAGGATGTCACAGCCACCTTCCTACTCATTGGGAGTAAGGGAGCATTTTCAATTGAGCCATTTCAGCTCAAGTCTTCAAGTACATAATGGAGAATGTACAATTTCACCTTATGTTTTGTACTTCTTGTCTTTTTATGAGCATCATATTGTACCAAGGAGGATTATTCCTTATTTCATATTGTATAATGATGTACTTGAAGCCATTTGTAGCATTGAGATTAGCTATCTCATTGGTGGTTTGTGGGAGAAGCCACATGATTTTTGGTGTGCACCATTGGCACCCTTTTGTACTCTCATGTTTATATCTTGTAAAAATATTGTGGTAGAAAACAAGTGGCTGGAAAAGCACTTGTTTTTGTTTGATTTGATGCAGGCAAGGAATGCACTGCACTGGTTCCTTGCATGGGACCTTGATCTACTTTCCGGTTGTCATGTGAAAACTTGTTCCTATTGGTTTTTGCTTCCATGTATTGTTGGTATCTCTATGTTCATGGGAAGCTTTGATTGGAGAGTGGGTTTGAGACTGAGGATGCCCATTGGGAGCATGATTCTCCCTACTATACATGTTGTACATTTTAGGAGGAACCAGGGGCTAACCATGAATTCCACATTACATTTCTTTCCTTCTCGTGGGAGGGACCACTTGAAGAACTTGAAGAGGCACTCCATGGATCATGAGAAGATGGAGGAGTTAGCACAATCAACTCTTTTCTCTTTGAGGATGAGGGGAGACTCATCTATGAGCCACTCCATTTATATGAGCAAAACATATGGTAAGAGCATTGTTGACTTGTATAGTTATTTGTCTATATATATACATCTCTTAACCATATATGTGCATGGATTTGCTCAAAGGAGGGATATTCTTCCTTCTAGATTTCGTGGTCTACATAAGGCCATTATGGATGATCACTCCCTAAGTGGATATGGAGAGGAGATTTCTCATGGAGAATATACTCACATTTCACATTACATCATTCACTTTCTCCAAACTTGTGAAGAGATTGGGGTAGCAAGCAAATGGTGGGGAGGCCACCCATCATTTTATTTTCTATGGCAGTGGAGAGTCAAACTGCGTTGGCTAAATTTGAGGGACCATTGTCCTTCCCCTTTACTTCACATGGTAGCCAGCATGATTCTGCTTATGGTTCCCTTGGTTGATATTGCTAGATCTTTCCTTGGGAGCATGATTGGAGGAGAGACACATTGGGTCAATGTGTCCTTGGAGGGAGAAAACTCCCACACTCTTTGCACTACATGTTCTAAAGGGAGCATGGGAGATGGTATGGCCACTACAGCAGCACCTTTGTTTCCTTATGAGGTGAGCCATATGAGGAATGTGATGCCATATGATGATGACTTTAAACTCATCACATATGAGATGATTTGGGCCAACATGTTTCATAATGTTGGAGGAGAGATCCTTAGAGGATTAATCTACATCTTTCCATTTGAGGGAAATATCATTGCAGCCCAGGATCAGCATACACTCTACACTTATCCTAATTGGACAGGAGGATAGCGTGGGGTAAGCTATTTTATCTACCAAGATCGGATTTCCAACCCACCTACAATGTCGGAGCCAGAGGTGGAAGATGACTTTCAGGAGTTGCCATGCTAGGAGGTAACTCATTTTGCATGGATGATTTCTTGGGAGATGGAGGATCCAACTGAGGAATATGTTCCTCAACACATCATAGACTCCATGCCTTGGGAGGAGGCTTTCCAGTCCTAGCCTTGCAGTTACTTGAGGACAAGCAACATTTGGGAGGGGAGGACTGTAATATTCCAAAATTTTCCTACAATAAATTGGAATATTAATTTTTGTTGATTTCACCTAGGAGGAGAATAAATGGGTAAAGAGGCCCATGCATAATGAAAATCTCAATAAAATACTTCTTAGTATGAAAGGGGATCATCATTGGAGCTGGTTTTCACACCCTCATGTGTGAACAGGGTCATTTGCAAGTGGACAAGGTCAAGTTTGACCAAGTCAACAACACTGGGATAAGAGGTGGAGAACACTTCGAGAAACAACGCAGTATGAATGGGAAGAGGGTTATTTGGTGGAAGAAAACCTAAAAGGAGTGGGACCCATGGAGAGGGGGCCTTCACTTGTTTAAAAGGAGGGCAAGGCTACCATTGTTTCTCATGTTGTGTATTATTCATTTTATGCTCTATTCAAACTTTGGGCAATCTCTAGCTGTTTAGTTGAATTGCAGTGCTGATTAGCATGAGGGATTCCTGTTTAGGATTTCCTCTCCTTCTTGAGAGGCCTCTTGAGGGATTGCACTGATTTTCCTCATATCCAGGCTTGAGGCCAAGCATCCTCCTCCAAGACAGTGTTATTTCTGCAGCAGAATAATGTTGTGTTGCAGGGTGTTGCAGTGAGGGTTCACTACACCACTTCCATCATCCATTTTTCAGAGGAGGAGTCTGTCTTTCCTTTGAGAGATCGTTTGGGAGGAATTTGGAGCTGATTGTAGATCTTAGCATTGGGCCAACCCATTCTCTTTCGCCTACAACACAGTTTGCTTCAGTGACTGCGTTATTTCTTATGAGCAAATGTTGTGGGGCTTTGCAGATGTGTTTAGAGGGTGAGATATTAGGTGAGAGGATCAGCCTTTCACTCTAGAGATCCATTAGAGGAGGTCTTTCATTGGATGCAGCATCTTCAGCCTTCTCCACTTATTTCCAGTTCTTGAGTTGCAGCTGCTACCCAGCAACTCCGACATTTTGCAGATTTTGTATTTTATAGCCAATCATTCCAAGATTGACTTGAGGTAGCATTTGGGAGCTGAGATATTCACTCCCAATGTTGTATGGGCCATGTATTTGTATATCTATGTATTTTCATATGTTAGCATGCAGTTGCTCTTATAAAACTGTGCAGTCATAGCTTGGGCACACTTGTGTAGCAGTGTTTTATCATGATTTATGTACTTGTCTCTTGAGGTTGAGCATTGCTTATCTTGAGTAGCATTTTCCTCAAGATATTGTATTCATTGGTTGCTGCTATTTCTTAATAAGATGGCTATGGATATTTCTCACATTTCTATGAGTTGAGTGTCACTGTTACTCCATTGTTGTGTTTAGATATTGCTGGAATCTCCAACTTTAGAATACCTTAAGATATTTTCATTGTTGTAGCATTTCCCTGATTTGGGATATTACACTTTTTCTAAGTTAAACAGATCTCTCGGCCTCAAAATGGCTTTAAAACACCCAAACCCCATGACTTACACCATGCATAATTTATGAAGCAAGTGACTACATGATTTAATAATGTTTTCTGCAAAAATATGATATAAAACCAAATATTTGGAGTTTTATTAAGCAATATGCTGAGAAAACAGAGATCTAGCCTCTTCAATACATTATTGAGATAACCCGGCAAGGGTTTCTTGGAAGCATAAGTACAAAAGAGTAGATCTACATAAACAGCTATGCAATAACGTAGTCTTACTATAGATTTACATACATATAGCTTAATGATACAAGAAATAGATGATAATCCCCTTTAATAGCTTTCCAGAAGAAGGATTGACCCTTTCCTTAGGAAACTAGCTCAAAACCAAGGGGTTTAACCCTAAATACAAAAAGCCGGAGTTACAATCCTAGGGTTGAGTAGCAGCTGCAACTCAAGAACTGGATGGAGATGGATGTAGATTATGCATAAGCTGAATAGACCTCCTCCAATGGATATTCCAAGTGAGAGGCTGATCCTAACACTGAATATCTCACCCTCCAACAATCACTGCAAACCCTCACTGCAAATACTCACTGAAAATAATGCAGTCAAGGAGAGGGACTGCACTGTAGGAGATGAAAACTGTGTTGGCCAAGTGCCAAGATCTAAAATAAGCTCCAAAGTCTTCCTCACTAATCTATCAAAGGAAGGAAAGCTTCCTCCTCTTAAAAATAAACTTGGGAAGTGGTGTTGTGAACCCTCCATTGCAACACCCTGCAACACAACATTATACTGCTGCAGAAATAACGTTGTAGCCAAAGGAGGTGGCTTGGCCTTGAGCCAAGTTGTGGGGAAATGAAGTACAAGATCCTTCAAGAGGCCTCTCAATAAAGTAGAAGGAATTCCTAAATAGGAATTCATTGTGCTACGCAACACAACAATCTCAACTAAACAGTTGGAGAAAGCACAAAGTCATCCAGACCATAAAATAAATATTCAATAACATAAGATGCTATGGCTGCCTTGCCCTCCTTTTATAAAAATGGAAGCCCTCACCTTGGGTCCCACTCATTAGGGTTTATACCATCAAGGAATATTCCTCTCAATATCTCTGCGTTGTCTCCAAAGATGATCTCCACCTCATATCCCAGCGTTGTTGACTTGGTCAAACTTGACCTTTTCTACATGCAAATGTCCCTTTTCACACATGAGGGTGTGAAATCTAGCTACTATGATGATCCCTTTTCACATTATGAGGGATTTTATTCATATTTCTGAAATGTATGGGCCTCCTTATCCATTTATTCATCTCCGAAGTGTAAACAACAAAATCAATATTCCAATTAGTTGCATGCTAATTTTGGAATATTACATTCTGGTTGGGTGTATCGACATAGACACTGCAATTGCCATTGAAATAAAAGACGTCCCTGGATTGATAATTTATGTATATTTTTTTAGTCATTCAATAGTGATTAATACAACCCAACATTTTGGCATTGTTTCCGGGGATGGCAATGATGATCCAGTCAATGGGAGTTGTTTCTTAGAGGTGCAATTTCCGTGTGTTTTTAGAGCGTCTCCAGCGACACAATTGCCGGGAAGTAAGACAAGAGGTAAGAACCTACGCAATGCTCTAATGAACTTGAGTGGGCTCACCAATGTCTTGTTGGGACACATAGGAGTGTGAATTTCTGAGCATTTCGTTTTTTTAGAGTGTCTCTAGCGACACAATTTTTGGGTAGTAAGAAAAGAGGTAAGAACCTACGTATTGCTCTGACGAAATTGAACGGGATCACTAATGTCTTGCTGGGACACTTAGGAGTGAATTTTTGGGCATTTTGTTTTTTAGAGTGTCTCCGGCAACACAATTTCCGAGCGGTAAGAAGAGAGGTAAGAACCTACGCATCGCTCTAACGAACTTGAGCGGGCTCACCAATGTCTTGTTGGGACACTTAGAAATTTGAATTTTTGGGGTGTTCTTTTAGGGTGTCTTCAGCTATACAGTCGTTGGGCGGTAAGACGAGAGGTAAGAACATGTGCATCACTCTAACGAACTTGAGTGGGCTCACTGATGTAGAAACTGAAGCACTTATAGGATGAATTGATACACATACGGCCCATGTGTTCCGGTAGGACGAAATCAACATCTACAAACACCCCCCACTATACTAACTACAGGAAATACAGGTCGTAAGAAGGAAAAGAATAGTCCATATTTGGGAAGAAAGACATTCTTTGGAGATCTGATCTCAAGGGCAGAAAAGGAACAATCCACGTCATAAGAGATAATAGGAAGACAATACCACATAAAGAAGCTAACATATCAAAGCCTGGGCCATCAGTGTCTTCCGTGTCTGGACCTCACTACCCTTCGAACAACATATCTACTCCTAATATCAAGACTCCAGATTCAAAACAACAATGGAAAACCATTGATCAGGATCTAAGAGTTGAAGGACACAGAGAGACCAGTGGGGAGCATCAAAGACCTGAGGAACAACATTTAATTGATCATCATTTGGACGCTGGTAGTGTTGTTAAACAGTTGGTCCTGGAACAAATTGATCCTTTTATTTATCAATCTCCAGTACACTCTAAGGTCAGTTCATCCCATCAGGAAGAATCAATCATGGGGGACGAGAATGTCAAGACATATAGCTCTGTTAATTTTGAATTCCCAATAGTAGTAACACGAGATGAGGCTCCTATGAAGAATGCTCCTTTATCATCCCTACCATCCTATCAAGGGATGGTTGTTGAAGACCCTGATACCTTTCTGTTCGAATTCGATGTGATGTGTAGACATTATGACTACACATCAGATGCCCAAAAGCTGAAATCATTCCCCGCTACTCTGAAAGGAGAAGCATTAAGATGGTTCATGAGATTGGGTGTTGGCATGATTCGAACCTAGAATGACACGAGGGAGGCCTTCCTCTTTAAGTATCATGATTACTATCGAACCAGGGATTTGAAGGACAAGATTTTCAGAATTTCACAGAGGGAGGAGGAAAGCCTGGAAGACTATATGGAGCGATTTCACTACAATTTACAAATGTCTAAGTTCAGTAACTTAGACCCGAAAATTATAAAGCCAATATTCTTAAGAGGTATAAGAGATGATTGTTTGGAGCATCTAAACCTATTGGGAAAAGGAGACATATCACAAGAACCGCTTGACGAAATAATGAAGCTTTGCCTGCATAGCTCAAGAGGATCGGCCAAAGGGAAAGGTTTAGTTCGGGACCCTTCAGTTTGGATACATAAGTCCACAAGTGGAGGAGTAACCAGAGCAGAGATCGGGAATTTATTTGAGGATTTTAAAACCAACCTCCTTATCACTCTCTCTGCCCATATCACTACAGTACAAGTTAAGAAATCACAAGTAGAAGTTGAAGCAGCCTTAGCAATATTCTATTCCCGATGCAAAAAGAAACATTTGGAAAGAGAATGTGGACTAAATAGTGTCATTATGTGCAATATCTGTGAGTTGGCGCATTCTACGAATCAGTGTCCTGAATTTCCTGGACTGAAGGCAATACTTCAAGAATCAAGCAAGGATGTCCAATTTTCTTATTTCATCGGATCAAAGAGACCATGGCAACCACGACCTACAGGTATGCCTTCAGATTTTTCCTCTTTTTATCCTTGGAATAATGTTTATTATAGTTAGCAATATCCATGGTAGTATCCTACTCCTTCCTCAACACAATTTCCTTCACCATGGAACCAGTGGTCATCTCCTCCACCAATGCAATATCCTCCATCACAACCCAATTCTTGGGGTCAAAACTGAAGAATTAATGGCCAAGGTCCAGTACCCCCTCGAATACCAATACAACATCAGCAGTTACAACTGCCTTCTATTCAAAATCCTACACCTTCTGTCTGACCCCAATTACCTTTGTAACCTAATCCCAATCCAAATAATAAGGCATCCCAGAGCATGGATGCTCCGGTTACCCTCCAGACTTATCTTATTACTCCTATTGGACTTAACGAGGTTCAACTTTGATCAGGGAAAGTAATTAGACCTGAGAACATTCCCATTATTACCGAAGAATGTGAGTCACCTAGAAAGGACATGGGTGATTCTGAGGCAGTTTTTACACATGTAACAGCTGATACAACACCCATTGTTACATCTATAGCAGCCATATCAATAGGATCTGTTGTTCCTACAACAACCAATTCGAGAAAGGCTGGTGCATTTGTGATAGCTGACTCACTTGTTAGCATTCAGAATCCTCCATACCCTCAACGATTAACTAAAACTGGGTTGGACTCACAACCTGAATCTGAATTCCTCAAGGAACTACAAAATTTGTATGTGTGAATTCTGATATTTCAAGCCCTTAAGTAAGTACCTATATATGCTAAAACAGTGAGGGATCTAAGCGTCAAAAATCCTAGAAGGCCTAAATACCCTGCTATTATCCATGTCATGGGTAAATTATCTGATCTCATGATTGATAAACCTTTTCTGACTAGATATAATGACGCAGGGAACCCTACAGTGACTGTCCATATTGAAAATCAACCTATAACCAATAATTTGATTAATTTAGCGGCAGCCATTAATTTCATGACTAAATATATCTTCATCTCCCTAGGACTTCATGGACTTAGACCTACACCCACAGTGCTTGAATTAGAAGATAGGTCCCGTGTCAAGCCTGAGGGAATGATAGAAGATGTGGTTATCACTGTGGCTTCTTGGAATTATCTGGTTGATTTTCTCATTTTACAAACCAAATCCAACTTGGGGGGTCATCCTTTAATCTTGGGAAGACCGTGGCTGGGCACTGCAAATGCATATATCGAATGTAGGTCCAAATTTATGGTGATCTCAGATGGACAGGGCACTCAGAACCTGAATCTTTATGCCCCAGCAAAACCTCATATGGATTTGAGTAGTCCCTGGTCGAATGAATTTGCACCTGAATCTGATCTTTCCCTACCTCTTCTCATGCTTCGAAAAGCAAAATACTTTAAGGATGAAACAGAGGATGATATCATTATGTTGGGTATGTGTTATATTCTTTCCACAATTAGTTTCACGTGCAGTAGGGGGGTCATGGGGGGGTGGTAGCCCCCCCTGTCGAGGTCTGGGGTAGCGCCTCGGGAATTTTTTTTTCGGTGGGCGAACCCACCCATGGTTTTGTGCATGGGTTTGCACATGGTTTTGGGGGGCGATGGTTTTCGGCCCCTAGTATTTTGTAGATCCGGTCAAGGGAACTACGGTTATGTTCTAATCTAGGGTTTAAGGATTGGGGTTTATGTATGCTTCGGCATGTATATATATGTGTTATAAAACTGAAAAGAATATAATTAAAAATCAAGCTGGTCATCCTGATTTGGGATCCAGGGGAAAATATCTGTGTATATATGTTTTATGTTTTATGCTCTCACTATTGTTTATTTTGTGTTTTAAGATTTATTTATAGATAATTTCTATATAGGGTTAAAACCTACATTTGGTATCAGATTTGTTTCGGCTTTAAAGGGATGCCTTTGCTGTTGAAAGTTTTTTTTCTCATACCTAAGGTAGAGCTTATTCAGTGGGAGATCTATGGGATCGATTCTTGCAGTGAAAAAATATGGCGAGCAGTGGAAAGATAGAGATTGAGAAATTTAATGGTCAGAGTCTTGAGTTGTGGAAGCTCAAGATGGAGGACCTGCTGGTGGATAAAAATCAATGGATCATGGTAGATCTAGGTACTAAACCAACGACAATGTCAGATGAAGACTAGAAGAAGTTGGATCGGAAGGCGAAGATCAAAATATGGTTGTGTGTCTCATATTCGGTATTTTTGAATGTATTTAGGGAAGCTAAGACGAATAATTTGTGGGAAAAACTTGGGAATTTGTACCAATCTAAGTCTCTGGTGAATAAATTGTTCCTGCAGAAAAAGTTGTATAACATGAGGATGAAGATGGAGACTCAGTGACAAAGAATCTGAACGCCTTCAATACTGTGGTAAGCCAGATGTCATCTTTTGATATTAAAATGTTAGATGAAGATAAGTGCATCAGTTTGTTGTGTTCTCTACCAGATTCATGGGACAGTCTGGTTAATGCAATAGGTAGCAATACAACTACCTTGAATTTTGATGACATTGTCTCAGCCTTGCTGTCAGAGGAAATGAGACGAAGAAATATGGAGGGTAAGAATGGAGATGCCTTATTTGTATGAGGAAGGTCCCAGAATAGAAAGAAGAATAAGGTTTCGAGTGGGGGATCTAAATCTCCTGGAAAGTTTGTAAATATGTGCTGGAAATGCGGAAAGGAAGGACACTACAAAAAGGACTGCAAATCTAAAGCTCCTGAGAAAGGAAAGGGATTTGATGATTCTCCTTCTGCAAAGGAAAAAACCACCTCGGATTAAGGTGGGGATGTCTATTGCTACTTCTTCAAATACACATGTAGATCATGAGTCATGGTTTATTGAATCGGGTGCATCCTTTCACTTCACTTTCCCATAGGGAGTGGTTCTGCGAGTATGAGAAATATGATGGTGATGATGTATTCTTAGGGGATGATAGGAAGGCTAGAATCATTGGACGTGGAAAATTCAAGCTGAAGCTGCAAGGTGAAAGGATTAGAACACTTCCTGGTGTTCTGCACATTCCTGCATTGGCCATAAATCTTATTTTGTAAGCAAGATGGATGATGCAGGTGTAAAAAAATTGTTCGAGAAAGATACCTGTAAGATGGTTCGGGGAGCACTAGTATTAATGCGGGGAGTTCGGATTGGATCTTTGTACAAGCTTCAGGGCAACATTTTTATTGATGGGTGCAATAGTTTTGTGGTTCCTGAAAGTGGATCGGAATGCCTAGCGGTATTTGGAGAAAAGACCATGCTATGGCATCAAAGGCTTGGAAATATTAGAGAGAAGGGGCTTTGGATACTACATGGAAATGGTATGGTAGAAGGTATGTCTCATTGATATTTGTATTTAGATTTCTATGAAGATTGCGTATATGGGAAGCAGAATCGGGTGAGTTTTCCTTCTGGTGCTAAGAGGGAGAAAAATATATTAGAGCTTGTTCACAGTGATGTGTTTGAACCTATGTCGGTTCCATCACTAGGTAATTCTGTGTACTATGTTTCATTCATAGATTATTTCTCAAGGAATACATGGAGATATTTCTTGATGAAGAAATCTGAAGTCTTTGACAGATTTAAAGAATTTAAGGCTCTGGTGGAAAACCAAACAAAGAAGAAGATAAAGGTGTTGAGGACAAATAATGGTGGGGAGTTTTGCAAGAATGAATTTGAAGAGTTTTGTAAGAAGTGTGGTATAGCACAACAAAATATTACTCCATACACACCTCAACAAAACGGAGTTGCAGAAAGAATGAACATAATGCTGATGGAAAAGGTAAGAAGCAGGCTCAGTGGTACCATGTTAGGACAAGAATTCTGGGCAGAGGCAGTGGAGACTGCATGTTACCTGGTTAACAGATCACCTTCATCAGTGTTGGAGGATAAGACTCCACATTAGGTATGGACTAGTAAGAAACCCTCTCTTTCACATTTGAGGGTATTTGGATGTGATGCATATGTACATGTTCCAAAGGATAAAGGACCAAGTTGGATAATAAATATGAAAGGTGCATATTTATTGGGTATAAGGATGGTTTAAAGGGTTACAAGCTTTGGAACCTAGAAACAAGGAAGGTTATGTACACCTGAGATGTGGGGTTTAGAGAGGTGAAAGATGTTGTTAAAAATGAAGTCCTACCAAAGGAAACTGAGAAGATAGAGTTTGAGATAAAGGAGGATGAATCAGACTCTAGAACAGAAGAAGATCTAGAAGAGGAAAAGCCAAAAAATTTGGCTACGAGAAGATCAGGTCGGAAAATAAGGCAACCAGAAAGGTATAGTCCATCTGCTTTCTGTTCAAATTTTTATTTAACAATAATTGATGATGATCCCAGAACCATCAGGGAGACAGTAGATTCAGAGGATGGAAAACTCTGGAAGGAGGCCATGGTTGATGAAATGGCATCCTTGCATAAAAATGAGGCATGGGATCTGGTGGAGTTGCCGGCTGGAAGGAAGCCCATTGGGATAAAATGGGTGTTTAAGAAGAAGATGAATGTAGAAGACGAGGTGGAAAAATACAAAGCTCAGTTGGTAGAAAAAGCTTATTCCCAAGTGTCGGGAATTGATTTTGGTGATATTTTTTCTCCTGTTGCCAAAGTTACTTATATTAGATTACTTTTCTCTGTTGATACTGCATTTGATTTTGAGGTAGAACAGATGGATGTGAAGACAACATTTCTTCACGAGGATCTAGAAGAGGATATCTACATGAAACAACCTGAAGGCTTTATGGTGAAGGGGAAGAAATAACTGGTATTCAGGTTAAATAATTATTTGTATGGGTTAAAACAATCACTAAGGATGTGGTATCAGAAATTTGATACCTATATATGGGGACTTGGCTTCACCAGAATCAAGGAGGATCACTGTGTTTGTTTTAAATTAATTAGTGATCGTGTTATTTATTTGGTCTTGTGTGTGGATGATATGTTTTTGATTGGAAATGACAGTTGTTGATTGGAAATGACAAAGAAATTATCCAAAATTTGAAGACCCAACTGTTCTCCAAATATGACATGAAGGATCTTGGTGCTACAAGCTATATTTTGGGCATGGAAATTAAGAGAGATTGGGCAAACAGAAAGCTTTTTTTAAACCAGAGGAAGTATTTCAAGACTATATTGCAGAGGTTCAATATGAAGGATAGTAAACCGGTGAATTTTCCTCTTCATGTAGGTGTAAATTTTTCTGTTGAACAATTTCCCAAGACACAAGAAGAAGAGGAGGACATGTCCCGTGTTCCTTATGCAAGTGTAGTGGGTAGCCTGATGTATGCAATGGTATGTACTAGACCAAACATTGCACATGTAGTGGGAGTATTGAGCAATTTTATGTCAAACCCTAGGAAGGAGCATTGGACAAAAATGAAGTGGGTTTTCAAATATTTGTGTGGCACTAGTGATTATGGATTATGCTACCAGGGAAGACTAGGATTGGAAAGAGTGTTGGACATTCATGGTTTTGTTGATGTAGACTAGGTTGGAGATCTAGACCAAAGAAGATCTACAAGTGGGTATGTGTTTAGCCTATTTGGAGGTGCAGTCAGTTGGATGAGTAAAAGACAATCTGTAGTGGCTCTTTCAACTACAGAAGTAGAATATATGGTAGCCACTCATGCCAGCAAGGAAGCAGTTTGGATGCAAATATTGTGTTCAAGTATGGGGTTGGTGAAACAAGCTATAAGGATATAATCTGATAGCCAAAGTGAAATTTTATTGGCTAATAACCCTACTTATCATTGAAAGACAAAGCACATTGATGTTCAATATCACTTTGTGAGAGATATGGTTGAGGATAAAAGGGTGGTGCTGGTAAAAGTGGACACTTCGAATAATGTTGCAGATGCATTGATGAATTCTGTGAGCACTCAGAAGTTCTCATGGTGTAGAGAAACAATGGGTGTTGCAGAGCTGGACTGATTATTAATCTCTCCTATGGCGGACCCACCCATGGTTTTGTGCATGGGTTTGCACATGGTTTTGGGGGACGATGGTTTTTAGCCCCTGGTATTTTGTAGATCCATTCAAGGGAACTATGGTTATGTTCTAATTCAGGGTTAATGGATTGGGGTTTATGTATGCTTCGGAATGTATATATATGTGTTATAAAACTGAAAGGAATATAATGAAAAATAAAGTTGGTCATCCCAATTTGGGATCCAGGGGAAAATCTCTGTGTATATCTGTTTTATTTTTTATGCTCTCGGTATTGTTTATTTTCTGTTTTAAGATTCGTTTGTAGATAATTTCTGTAAAGGGTTAAAACCTACACATTAATGGTTTTATTAGTAATTCACTCTCTGTTTCCTCAATTAGAGATCTGGGGGAAGAAGATGAGGTAGATGATGCAATTATTGAACATTTGAAAAGCACTCTGCATACTATCAGCAGTCCCATTGAAATCGAACCTGGGAAAAGTTTAAACATCAATGCCAGCCTGACTGCTGAACAAAATAGATTGTTGATACAGTTGTTACAGAAATACAAAAAGGAATTTTCATGGGACTATACGAATATGAAAGGAATCCATCCTGGCCTATGCACTCACCGCATTTACCTTAAAGAGGACTACAAACCAGTTAGACAACTGCAGCGCCGAATGAACCCCGCACTTAAGGAGACAGTGAAAGAAGAATTGCAGAAACTCCTTAATGCTAATTTCATCTACCCCATTTCTGACAGCTAGTGGGTGTCTCCGCTTGTTATAGTTCCGAAAAAGAAAGGAAAATTGAGAGTCTATGTTGACTATAGAGAGCTTAACAAGGCCACTCAAAAGGACCATTTTCCTTTACCATTCATTGATCAGGTCTTGGATACTCTCTATGGGAAAAAAATATTGTCATTCCTAGATGGGTTTAGTGGCTATAATCAAATACAGATTTCCCCGAAAGACCAATACAAGACAACCTTCACTTTCCCATGGGGTAATTTTTCATACAGAGTCCTTCCTTTTGGCCTCTGTAATGCACCAGCAACCTTTCAGAGGGAAATATTTGGTATTTTTTCTAATCTTTTGAATGACTGCCTTGAAATCTTCATGGATGATTTTACACCCTACGGGGGTGCCTTTGAGACAGCATTAGCTAAGTTGGAAAAAGTGTTGGAACGTTGTGAACAAAATAATGTTTCTCTGAGCACAGAGAAATGCTGCATGATGATGATCGAGGGAATTATGCTGGGACATCTCATTTCGGTAGATGGAATCAAGGTAGATCATACAAAAATTGAGGTAATCTCGAAAATCCCAATCCCTAAGATTCCAAAAGAGGTACGTATTTTTTTGGTACATGTAGGATACTATAGGAGATTTATAGACAAATTTTCAAAGATTGCATCTCCTCTCTTTTCATTACTCATGAAATATGTGAAATTTGTGTGGACAGGAAAGTGTGAGCAGGCCTTCCTAAAGTTAAAAAATTGTGTAACAACACCACCTGTTTTGCGAGGACCAAAATGGGAATTTCCATTTCATATTGCTACGGACGCATCTAACATAGCTGTGGGTGTTTTTCTAGGGAAGTTGGAGGAGAAGAAACCTTACGCCATTTATTACATCGGTAAGAACTTAACTCCAACGAAACTCAACTACATTGTTACTAAGAAGGAATTCCTAGCAGTAGTGCAAGCTATCAACAAATTTCAGCACTACATCACCGGGTATCAAGTATTTGTACACACTGACCATGATGCAATTCATTTTTTGATGGAAAAAACCTGTTACTAATGGTAGAGTTACATGATGGTTATTTCTGTTACAAGAATTTGATATTACTATTCTAGATAAACCTGAAAAATATAAGGTAGTTTTTTATTTTCTTTCTAGATTAACTATAAGTGATGACTGCACTGCCACTGAGGATTCTTTTCCAGATGAATATGTTTTTTCCATCTCTACCCACCCACCATGGTATTCAGATATAGCCAATTACCTTTCTGCAGGAAAATTCCCACACCAATTGTCATCTAAGGAAAGAAGGAATATTATACAACAAAGTGCTACCTACTCCTAGATAGAAGGCAATCTCTATCACACCGGGCCATATTTTTAGATTAGGTGATGTGTTAGAGAAGATGAGGTATTTGAGATCTTGAAGGCTTGTCATGAGGAACCCTGTAGAGGGCACTTCACTGACAAAAAGACAAGATATAAAGTACTCTCAACATGGTACTACTAGCCAACTATATTCCAGGATGCCAAGAAGTTTGTGAAAGGATGTGATAGCTGCCAAAGGATGGGCCAGCCTCTGAAATCAAATAGATGTCGTTAAAACCTCAGATAGTGATAAAACCATTTGAGAAATGGGCCCTAGCCTTTGTGGGGCCAATTAATCCTTCATCGCAGTAGAAATCATATATATTGGTCTGCAATTATTATGTCACAAAGTGGGTTGAAGCAAAGGCACTAATTAGAGCAATAGAGCAGGTTATTTCAGACTTCCTTTTTGAAGATATTTTTGTTCACTTCGGGATACCCAGAGAGATAGTTGTTAGTGTCCCGTGATTTGGCTGATTGGCAAGCCAAATGACAGTGTAACATCAAACCAGTCTTTGGAGCCCAAGGACCTAGCCTTCCTGGACTCAGAGAGGGCTCTCTCTATTTGTGTAAGGGATATCTGTGTGTTTGCTTATTGTGTTCTGATTTTAGGCTAGTTATGAAGTAGGTTTTTGTTTTTGGTTTTTAGGTTGTGAGGGATGAACTGATCAAAGACATAAGATAGGTAAAAAGATGTCAGATCAACTGGGCTATGGGGTCGAAAAGGTCAAGAAAGCTTTCAGATGGTGATACAAGGTTGTTGAAGGCCCGATTTGATTCGAGGTAAAATGGATCTTTGGGCAAAATGGAGTGAGATGGACATTAAATTTGTGAATAAAAAAGGATTTCAAGCATAAATAGTTTAATAGCTGACATAAACATGGTAGGGAAAACCATTAATCATGAGAAATGTAACTATAAGCTTATCAACGCATAGAAATAAACATTCAAGCCATGCATAGAGATATATGACTCTCTAACTTTGGGAAATGGCTATCAGACTTTGGGGAAATACATTTAAGACAGACAAACAACTCAAATCACTATGCCGGAATGCCTAAACATAGTACTTCAAGCTATTGGGCACTTTGAAAACAAGATTGCATAGTTTTAGGCAAAGGGCAAGATCAGTACAAGACCTCCTTGGTTCAACAAATGACAATCTAATCAATCAAAGAGAGGTTTCATAGGTGGAGCTATGGCTAGCCATGAGTAAGCAGGGCATACCGTAAATCATACTTAGCATGCATAAAACCATAAATGAAACAAGCAAACAATATTCTTAAGTTATTAAAGAGCAATCAAGAATTCTTTAATGTGACTAAGAATGAAGAAAACATGGAAGCTATAAAGAAACAGGAAATTTGAGGTGTCTCCAAGGGCATGTCTCAAATCTGTTCTCTACTATCTTATAGCAAGTAATAACATGGAATAATGAATGAAAACTATGAAACAAAACAGAGAGAGAGACACTATACCATTCTACCAAGTTATGGAATCCAACAACAATCCTCTTTCATCATCCAAGAACATCCAAGAAACTATCCAAAAGCATGAGACAAGTATTTCTTCCAAAGCTTATATGACCATATATTGCTTCTATTCATCAATTTCAGCCTTGTTTACAATGAAAGCCTTTGGAATATATAGGCCAAAGTGAGGAAAACCTCTTAGTTCAACTTGCAATCTCATTGGCCTATCCAAAATATCTAATTTTGTCCTTGAGGCTTTGCAAAGCCCAAGGCACAAAATATCTAATAAAATATCTAAAAAATGCTAAAAAATGGAAATATATTGACTTTTCATAACTTATCATGTACAAAAATAGCTAAACTCACATGAAGAAAAGTCACTTTTGAAAGGTTCAATTTTTACAAAAATACTCAAAAAATACATCAACAAAAGGTCCCTTAACTTGCCGGCAACTTTTGGAGGCCTTCCTGATGTCAAAACAAGGCTCATGATAGCTCATTGGAAAGCTCTAAGTGTCTAATTTCTGAAAATGTTTAGTTTTCTCCCAACTGACCACTGGAAGTCCTCCAAAAACAGACCTGTGTGTAAAAAACCAAAAAAATAGGCATTGCTGATAAACGGGGCAGTTTAGAAAAAGCGAGTGTTTTTCGCCATTTTGGGGGGAGAAAATGATCTTCAATTGATCTGAAAATCGTTGAGTATGTGCCCCTGAAATTATGGCATCCAATGATACCATTTTCATTCTTTGAGGATGCCCCAAACTGAAATGGCGATGCCCATGAGTTTTGGCCAAAAACCCAAAAATGACAAAAAACCAAAATTTGTCGAATTTCACCCAAACTTGGCGAGCATGACCCTCAAGGGTTTTCAGAAACATGTGGTGAAGCTGAGGCCAAAATTTGGAGCCTTGAGGTGTCTTTCCTCAATTTTGGTGCCAGGCGCTTCTCTTTAGCCTCCTTGAGTTTTTCCTGAGCAGCCTTCAACTTCTGCCGGGCAAACTGATTGAGCTTTTTATAATGCCCGGTCATCCTCCGTTGAAGGTCCAAGTCCCGATTTGCCTTCTCCAATTTTTTCTCCAAGTGATCATTAACTCTCTCAAGCCATGCTTCACGATTGTTCTCTATCTCTTGTTCGAACAATGCAATGAGAGGGGTAGATTGGAGAAGGGCATCTTCTTCTTCCTTTTGTTTCTCAAGGGCCTTTTTGAGCCCCATGGTTCTTGGCCTCTTTCGCCTGGGCTGATCTTCACCTTCGCTTTCATCAAACTCACCCATGAGTTCTTCCAATCTCACTTGTGCTTTGGAGGCCTCCTTTTTGTATTTGATGGCCCGTGTCTCATATACAGCCATATGGACACTCATCTGCTTGTTTTGAACTTGCAAAAAGTGATTGAAGTTCCTAGCCCTATCAAGATCAGTCCTCAAAGCATCAATTTGGTTTTCTCTATTGATCAAGAGATTTTCTAGGATCCGAGCATCATTATCACTATCATCACTTTGGATTTGGATGATGTCGAATTCCCTTTCCTTTTCATGACTGCTTTCTTGTTTCTCTTTTCCTTTGCTTTGGGTGGCTCTTTTAGTCTTCCTCCTCTTGGGAAATTCGACAATGGGCTTCTTGGGCAATTTTCCCTTGCTTTGGAGGGCCCTAATCACATTTGGAGTTACAACTCCAGGCACCCTTTTCCTTGATGTCTGGGGCTTGGCCACTTTCGGAGAAGAGAGCATGGCCCCTTGCCTAGGAAAGGTAGCTAGCACATGCTCCATTGGCTCTTTACCCTTGTCACTTTGCTCCTCATTCTTGCCAGTGTCTTGGATTTCTTCATGGATGCCTTGACTGTCCTTGTGCATTTATTTTTTAGGACTGTCATCCTCACTGTGTTGCACTTGTTTATCATGATGCCCTTCTTATTCATGAGGCTATTGTTCCTTTTTATGAGGCTGCTATTCACCATCCTGTAGCTGCCTCTGTTCATCATCATGAGGCTGTTGTTCATCATGCTGTGGCTGCTGACCTTCACTGTGCTACACATCTTCATGCTGTTGTCCTTCATCATCTTCAGGAGTCTGCTGTTCTACCTCACTGTGATGCTGCTCATCATCATCCCCTTGCTGCCCTGTTTCATCATGCTGCTGCTCATCATCACTTTCCTCTTCTTGCTCATTGTCTTCTTCCTCATCATGCTATTTTTCTTGTTCTATGGTAAACTTGAGCTTCTTGGGGATAGGTTTGCTAGAAGAAGGCGAATGATGGTAAGTAGAAGGTGAAGGACATGTATGAAATGAAGGGACAGTGGTGAAATCTGGATGTGTGATGAAAGTATCCCAAGCGACTTGCTTCTTCTCAAGCTGATGAAGAATGATAATTTTGATGAGGGAGTGATGGAAAAGGTAGGCTATCTGCTGAGAAGGAGGCTTTTTCATAACAGTGGAGGCCATTTTCTCAATGCTTCTATGTAGAAAGAAAGGGAGATTTAACAATTTGGCCCTCGTGAAATGCATGAGCAATCGGATATGATAGGCATAGACTCGGGAGAATATTCCCTCACAAGTGAAGTATTTCATGATGATCTTCATGAGGGGGGCGTAACTAGTCAATAGATATGAGAAGGGGAAAATGGATGGACATGAATCTCTATTTTCAGGCTTTAGAAAGGGCTTGTATTCTTCTGAGACCAGGTGGCTTTGTTTAAACCATTTCTCCCCGACATAAGGGATTTTAGTGGCCTTGGAGATGGACCTTGGAGAGAATTTGAAATATAGGGCTGCTAGCTGAAAATGCTTCTCTTGAAACCTCAAAGCACAAAGATGTGTCGAAGGGGAAAAGCTCTTCACCTCTTGCACTCTTTGGCAAAAATCTAGACACCCAACCTCATGGAAATTAAACAATACTAATGGATGGGCATTCACTTCTTCAGTGGAAACAGGCTCAAATCTCTTGTGCAGGCCACTCCTACTGTCTTGCCTGGGAGGCATCTTGTTTTGAATGTTCTTTGAAACACCAAGCTATCTCAAATGGCCTTTGGAATGTTTTCTCAAGCACACACCTCTGTCTTCCTTGTTAGTCACTGTTTGACCAAGGAAAACTACTTCAAATGCTATGTGAAATGGTTCTTTAACACCAACTTTCTGCTCCTTACAAATCACTGTTTTGTCTCTTTTTATGCCAATCAACAAATAGTTATCAAAATAAAAAGCACACAGTCAAATTGTTACTGTGTTTGGGTAAGGTCACAAGGGTCCTTTGTGTTTTGGTATACATAAGAAAGCCTTGTATCTAGACAAAGACAAAACACCCCTCCCAATCAAAAACACTCTTTGTCAATATATTTATCAAATCACCTTGATTTTCCTACCAAGACCTCCATTTTTTCATCACTATTTAGTCTTGAAAAACATGGCATCAATCACCCCTTTAGAAATTCGAATGCACCAAGGAGGCAAATAAAAATACCTTGAAGATGGTTTGTGGCCTTTGCTTGATGAGTTGAGTAGGTTTCAAGACCCTTTGGAGGTGTTTTGAATGTTCAAATAGGCGCGGCACGTTCCAAAGGAAGAGCGCCGCGCAGTAACACAGGTGTCCGGTTGGCCTTCGGGTAGTTTTGATCGGTGCCTACAGGCGCGCCACGCCACAATAAAATTTTTTTGTATTTCTGATTCTGAACGCGCTATGCGTTTTTCTAGGTGCGCCACGTGGGCTTAAAAGCCTCAAACTCTGCAAATTTTGCTCGAATTTCTCGTTTTCTCCGATGGGCGGCTAAGAGGGCATTTGTGAATGCTTTTGAAACTTGCAAATGGGTTTGAAACGGTCTCCTATCCTCTTAAAATAAAAAAAAATGCAATTATCCTTTGAAATGCTTTATGAGGGTTTTGAAGCTTTTTTGAAAAAGGTATTGGTTGCTAAACAAAACATGAAGCATTGTTTTGTGATTTCATCATTTCTAAAACCTATAAAGACTCCTTTTCAAACTAACCCTTTGAAAAGATGTTGAGGTCAAATTTTGACAAGACAAGATAGTGATGGTTCTTGTTTAAGTAAAAAGGATTTTTTTAAGGGACTGCAAACTCCTTCTGCTGCCCTTTCACTGTTTCTCATTGAAGAATAAACTCTGTCAGTTCTGCCTATTTATGACCTTGTCAAAGAAAAAACTCTGCTCAAAGACATACTAATGATTTGTGAGGCATTATTTCCCATTCTTGCAAGGAGATCAATCACCACTTTGAAACTTATTTTGATAGTTTCTGCTCTTGGTGTTTTGAAGATGATCATGCCCACTGTGAAGTTGATTGAATTTTTAGGTGCTCTTTGAGCCTTTCTTTTGACTGTGGGTGAAGATCCCCACGTGAAACTATAAGTGAAAAACTCTGCTACAAATTGTCTTCACCATCAAGGCAAATGACTAACCTTGGATTGCTAAAGTAATGAGTCTTCAATTTCTATGGAGATAAAGCAGGGGATGATGAGCTGAAATTGAAATGTGAACATGGGAAGGTTGTCCCTTTTTTCCTCTGTGAAGGAGGTCTGCAAGAAAAATGAATTTTCATTCATTTCACCCTTTTTGAAAGCGGTCCCTTTTGAAATCTTTGCCACATGCAATAACTGCTTTTCATCCTCAAACAATGGTGAGCCTTTTACTTGTTTATGAAGGGGGCCTATTTTTGACAAATGCCCGGGTTCTTTTCAACCTCTGTCTTGAAAAAATGAATAATGTTTGATTAACATACTAATAGTGGTTTTCTTTGTATTGGATAGCAGAAGTCAGCTTAAGGCCAAGACTATTTTACTTCCTTGGCCATATGCTTAACAATATTTCTTCATTGATAGTCACCCCATTAGCTTCACACTGTATTTAAATTCTATGTTTTAACAATGAAACTCATGTAAACACCTCTTTGAAGCACCACTGCTTTGCCTTTGATTTTAACACCAATTTCTATTCGGAAACCTTCAGTTGCTTTCCCACTGCACCTAAAATTTTCCTTTCAGTTAGTGAAAACCTTAAAATCAAACTCTGTCCCTGGCTCTCTGCTTATAGATGAAGGAGGCCTTTATCACAGTGCCAAACCCTCTGCTTGTAAAATGAAGGAGGTTTTCTCAGTCTTCAACCCTCTGCTTGTAAAATGAAGGAGGTTTTCTCAGTCTTTCAACCCTCTGCTCGTGTATGGAGGAGGTTTTCTTAGTGATGCCATTTCATCAGCTTTTAAACAGTGTTATCTTTCCTTTCACTGCCTATTCATGCTTAAGTAAATTAAGATGAAAAATTGATAATAAGTCATTATGGGCATTTCTCTGAGACATGTAATTATTCTTTTCAAATACCTTTGTGCCTCTTTAGACATCGCAATGAATTTGGCTAGTATCTGCAAAGAATTTCTTGTCATTTATAATTCACTAACCTTTGACTGTGATTGTAGGAGCTTAATGAAATAACTCTCTACCTTGTAGCTGCATCCCAGGCTCAAAACCACATGAAAAGAAGTTGTCTTCTCATGTTGAGTTTAATACTATCTTATAGAATACTGGTACACTTATGCTCTTGAAAGATCCATTGAAACACTATAAAACCACCTAATATCAGTTTGACCTATGGCATATGCATTGCTGAGACTTAAGGGCTTGTTAGTGGCACGAAATAAAGGTGTAACCAACTTTATTTGTAGAATAGGAAGGTCTGTTAGGATTGGTTGATAATATATAGAGGTTTTTTGGCTTTAGGATAGTTTGCCAAGGGAGAAATGCCTAAAACGCCACTACCTAACTTAGGGGAGACTTCTTGGACAGATTTGGATTGTTCACTTTGGAGTTGATGGACAAGCTAGTATGGCTGAAGCTAGATAGGGCTTGAAAATGAGGTTTTATCTCATCATGGGCTGATTGAAAAGGTTAGGAGGGCGAAAATTTTTTATGGCTGTTTTCCAGCTAGTAAATTTGAAAAATTTGAGATCAGTTGCTAGAAAACTTAGCTAGGAATCTAGTCATCAACAACAGGTGAAAAATACTGATGATATTTCTACCTACCCCACTATCTTTCCTAACATTTTTTATTCTTTTGGGTGCATTTGGACTAGCAACCCTTCGACATAATATATATATATATATATATATATATTTAAAATGAACCTATCTAGTTCTACACTTATATCTGCCGGGAGTTCAGATTAAGCTGATGAAATCCTTTGCTTCTCTACCTATGCTAGATCTACTGTCAAGGTTAGGTTGTTTGACAAGATTTTATTCTCTAATATAAAACATGAAATTGAAAAATGACCAAATCAGGATTAGACAGTCTGATTTGTCATGTACTTGTGGCATGAAAAACAAGCTGCACACAAATATTATTTTGCATAAAATGAAATCTAGAAAAACAAGGCTAGGATACACAATTTGTTTTCATCCCTGCTTTCCTCTTTGGTTCTGTTTTGAGCATGTGGAACCAGTGTCTTTTCCTAATCTACTCTCTTTGATAAGTCAAGCTTACACAATGTTGACCATCTTTTCCACTCACTAACTTATCAGCAAATAAATTTAAAACATGTTCAGCTATGATTAGGCTAGATAACTGAACAAGACATTTGAGTACTAGTAGTGGAATTTAGACTTGCGCGCTTTCTGAATGACTATTTTTTGAACATGGGGCCTTCTTTCTATTTTTCAAACCGCCCTATTTTTCTATTTTTCTATTGTTTTTGAATTTTCTGTTTTTGATCTATTTTTTCAAACAATGGTATATACAATGATTGAAAAAGTTTTGACTCATAAATCTTGGAAATGGCGAAACTTAAGCATATTATCCTCATAAGGATCTCCTACCACTCTTGGTCCACTCAGCTCTTGAAAAGAAAAATTTGGAAAATTTTCTCTTTCAAGCATGACATAAGGATTCATGCATGAATCTCTGAACAGCCCCGTATCTTCCCATTGTACCTCTTTATACCTCTGATTTCCACTCCTTCCTTTGCTGTACATCTTTTTCAAATAATGCAAATATTCTTTGTCATTTTTGAAGTATATGATGACATCATCAAGGTACATCAAAATGCAGAAATTTAGAACTGGAAACATGGCTTTTAGGAGCATATTTTTGATATCCGGTGGTTTTGCAATTCTGGGTTTGAAACTGGAACTACTTCCAGCGTACTGGAAAAAATCTTTGAGCTGTATGCTTTGCAAAGGAATCATTTGGCTATAACCTGAAACATCATCTTGCAAAGACATATAATTAAAAGCACTTATCATTGGTATATCATGGTCTTGGGCAGGAAGGATAAAATTTCTGTCACAAGGGTGTGTATCAGTGCTTCTAAAATCAAAACAGATCCTATGACCAGCTATTTTATCTTTAATTATTACTGTTTGGTTCAGATTTTTGTATTTTCTTTTGTCGAAGTTGTTTCCTGGAGTGATGGCAGTGGCATAGTTTTTCTCACTATTTTCTCTGTATGAAGTATTATTTTGAATAAGATTGCCAATTCTAGCAGTTCTAAGTCTTTGGTGGAGTGACAAAATGTTAGCCAGTTCAAGTAACTCAGGTATATTTGGACTGCAGTCATCATATCCTCTCATAAGAAGTTTATCAGGAATTTTTTCTGGATTTTGAGCTGTTATGGCTACAGTCAAGGTTTCATTTGAAATGGTAGAGTTATGTGATGGTAAATCCTTAAAGTATGGTAAGAACATTAAGCTTCCCTGCCCCTTAGTTCCAAAGAGGTTTGTGATATGTAAGTCTTCTAATGCCTTTGTTCTGAAAAAGTTTCCTGATGTTACTGCTGATGTTTGCCTAAGGTTTGAGCAATTTTCTTGATAGTACATAATGGTTTGTGCTTCTTGCTCTATCCTTGTTTCAAAAGGAACACACTCTCTTTCCTCAAGACATAGCTGCTCATGATTATGATAATTTTTAGTGTCTAGTTCATCATAGAGAACTTGGGGCAGCTGATGTGGTGTCTAAGTTTGTTTCAAAGCCTTCTGACTGTTCTTCAATGTCCTCATCAGTGTGTAAAATGAAAGAGTTCAGATCAGAATGCAAGGAGTACATCGGGATGTTATCTGGCCTCTTTTGGTTGTTGATCATATATTTCATGTGTGATTCTCGATAAAGTATTCTAGTTTGGTCAAACATAGGAATAGTGGCGTAGGACATATCAAGTTGAATATTCCCTTGAAGCTTGGCTCCCCAAGATCTGGATAAAAGCATTCCATACTTGGGAGGGATGTCTGCTACCACTATGTCCATGATCAGATGTTTTGCAGGTACTTGGGCCAAACTAAAACAAAGATCTTTGATCAAGCCTAGACATTTGACTCTACTCGAATCAAATGAATATAAGTCTTTGTATGGTCTTGTGATTTCTAGGCCTAATCTTTCCATTACAACTTTCAGCATGAGATTATGCGAGGCTCCAGAGTCTAGCATGGCATTGTGAAGGATTTGGTCATGGATATTCAAACTGATGTAAAAGGGAAGAGTGGTTCCTTCTTGGAATTTCCCTTCTATTTTTGGACCAAACAACACTTCGGGAGTGTCATCAACTAGATTAAGGGTGTTCGCATCATTTCCTATATTCAAGACCTTTAACACTTGGGATTTATAAGAGTCTTGGGCAATAAGTTTAGTGAGAGGCATGGTAATCTCTATTTTTGCAATTTCTCCCTCAAAACTGAAAGGTGCTTGTAGTTTAGACAGGTTTTATTCAGTTTTTTCTGCCATGACTTTCTCTATGTTATGAGTTTGCTAACTTTGTTTTGGGATTTTGTTTGACACAACCATCTCAGGAATCTTTGTAGAGGTACTAGGAGTATCTAAGCCAAGACTTGTTTTAATAACTTTATCTTTTTTTTGGTCAGTTTTCTTGACCATGATTTTGTTGTTGTCCACTGATTTTTTAAGGATGGTATCAGGGGTTCTAGCAGTGTCTGAGCTACCTTTCTTGGATTTGTCTTGGTTTTTTCTGCTTCTAAGGTAATACTACCTGTGAGCTTCTACTATGGCATTCTGAAAATCTATGGTAGGATCTTCGGGATTTTCATAGTTGGTTTCATCTTGATTCGGATAAAAGAACGCATGTTCTTCTTCTGTGAGGTAAACCTCACTCTCGTTATCAGAACCTATAAGGTTCAAATGATTTTCATCAATGGGCTCTGTATCCCTTTCATCTTCTTCCACATAATTTTCATTAAAGGGTGGCCTAATTTGTTGGTCATTTTCCCTTGGTTTGTTTTGAGGTTGTTCCCTCCTAAAATTTTGGTTCTGGTTTCTATTTGGAGGGTTTGGCTGGTTGTCCCTAAGAGGGGTTTTTTCACTTATATTTTCCCACATTTTGGCCATGGACCTAACCAAGTCATCTATTCTAGGATCTAAGGAAGGGGCTGAAGTGGAGACCTCATCCCAGTATGTGACTTTCCTTTCTGATCTAGTCCTAGCTCTTTTTTCTGCTAAGTTGGCTTCTGCACTTATGGCCACTTTTTGCATTTCCTCTAAGGTAGGGGGGTCCTTGTCTCTTAGTTGATAAGTCATGTCTGGGTCAAAGCCTTCAGGGAACTTTGCCAAGGCTGAGCCAAGTGGAGGTTTGAAATGAGGTGGGAGGGCATTATACACACTGTTGAACCTAGTGCAGTATCCTTGGACACTTTCCCCATTTTCCCGTTTTAGATTGTTATACTCTGACAGGATTTGAATGGGGTTCTTTCGGATTTCCCACTTGTTTATGAAGGTTTGGTAGAGTTCTGGGAGATTGTGGATGCTGTTTGGAGTTAAGCTCTTAAACCATTTTTTGGGTTCTCCGCCCAGGCTTTGGGCGAACATCCTCATTCTGATGGTCTCGTCTTCTATTTCCATGTATTCAAAGGCATCGCTAATCCTATCTACATGTTGTTGAGCTGTGGTAGTCTCAACTCCAGTAAAGTGCGGGATTTTGGATTGATAGTAATTTTGTAAGGGAGCCAAAGGTTGTGGAAATACCAAGGGTGCATATCAGGTTGCCATGACGGGAGCTAATGGATGATGTACAAAATGAGGGCTTGTGGGATGAGTTGTGGTGGTTTGAACAGTGATGGTTTGGATGGGTGTGGCGGATTTACTTGGACTAGTGATCTGATTTTGAGCAGATCTGGGATGGTAGGAGGCAAAGTGATGGAGAAGCTGAAAGTCGGGAGATGTTGTAGGCGAGGCTTCTCTACTAGGACTCTGTGGAAGATCTAAGGGCTCAAGATCGTCAAAGTCTATCTTACTTTGTGACTTACTTCTAAAAAGGGTTTTTGCTGATTTTAAGTCAAAGGGGGAATTTTGCAAGGCTGTGAGATATTCAGGTACTGATCTTGCTTTACGGATGGACCTATCGGTAGCTAAATTTCCAGTTTCGGAAGCTTGCCACATAATCTTCTCTGGGTCATCTACTATGATAGGGGGATTTGGGTCTGGATGAGATCTGGTGTTGAATCTTTGTGAAGCCAGATTTCGAGTCTAGAGTTTAGAGAGGATGGTATTTTTGATTCTTTCAGATGGATGGCCTCTCTAGGGTTTTACTAATGTGAAGGATGGTAAAAACAAAAATATGGACTAGTGGATTCGCCAGGTGGATTGCTATGAGAACTATGGTCCACCACCAACACTATCAAAGATGCTTTCAGGAAAAGGTTTTATAGCAAACTTTGAGATGGAAACTTGAAAAGAAGAGTGATTCACTTGGTTTCAATAGTTTTCTAGGCTGTATGGACAAGCTAATGGTTCTTTTTGGCAAGATTAATTCTATTTATCTCCTATGTTTAGGTGAATTCTTCTGAATCGCTAAGTTATACTTAGTTTGTCACTGATTATAGAGTTTGCACCATACGTTTTAAGTTTTGGAAAGGATGAGTTAACAGAAAGGTATTGTTTATGAATTTTTTGGTTTTTTATGGAGTTTTTAGGCCTACTGGAGGCTACTGGAGTCGCCAGGTGGAACTTGGTTGTTTTTGTAAAGATGTAGTTATGGTCCACCACCAGTAACTAGGAAAAAAGCCAATCTGGGAATGTTTTTTTTTGGGTGGGTTTTTTCTGAGTTATTTATGCAGTCCTAAGGTTTGTAAGAGAGTCCTACAACTGAGTCATAATTTTTCTAGGATGGTGAGACAAACGGATCCTACTCTTCTAAGTTTGACTAAGATTTTGAGAGTTCCTAAGGGATACCTAGGATGTTTTGACTCAAAGTCCCACCGTGATCGCCATTATGTTAGGGTCCCATGATTTGGCTGATTGGAAAGCCAAATGAAAGTGTAACATCAAACCAGTCTTTGGAGCCCAAGGACCTAGCCTTCCTAGACTCAAAGAGGGCTCTCTCTATTTGTGTAAGGAATATCTATGTGTTTGATTACTGTGTTTTGATTTTAGGTTAGTTATGAAGTGGGTTTTTTGGTTTTGGTTTTTAGGTTGTGAGGGATGAACTGATCAAAGACATAAGATAGGTAAAAATATGTTAGATCAACTGGGCTATGGGGTCGAAAAGGTCAAGAAAGCTTTCAGATGGTGATACAAGGTTGTTGAAGGGCCAATTTGAGAACTGATCAAAGACATAAGATAGGTAAAAAGATGTTAGATCAACTGGGCTATGGGGTCGAAAAGGTCAAGAAATCTTTCAGATGGTGATACAAGGTTGTTGAAGGGCCAATTTGATTCGAGGTAAAATGGATCTTTGGGCAAAATGGAGTGAGATGGACATTAAATTTGTGAATAACAAAGGATTTCAAGCATAAATAGTTTAATAGCTGGCATAAACATGGTAGGGAAAACCATTAATCATGAGAAATGTAACTATAAGTTGATCAACGCATAGAAATAAACATTCAAGCCATGCATAGAGATATATAACTCTCTAACTTTAGGAAATGGCTATCAGACTTTGGGGAAATACATTTAAGACAGACAAACAACTCAAATCACTATGTCGGAACGCCTAAACATAGTACTTCAAGCTATTGGGCACTTTGAAAACAAGATTGCATAGTTTTAGGCAAAGGGAAAGATCAGTACAAGACCTCCTTGGTTCAACAAATGACAATCTAATCAATCAAAGAGAGGTTTCATAGGTGGAGCTATGGCTAGCCATGAGTAAGCAGGGCATATCGTGAATCATACTTAGCATGCATAAAACCATATATGAAACAAGAAAACAATATTCTTAAGTTATTAAAGAGCAATCAATAATTCTTTAATGTGACTAAGAATGAAGAAAACATGGAAGCTATCAAGAAACAAGAAATTTGAGGTGCCTCCAAGGGCATGTCTCAAATATGTTCTCTACTATCTTATAGCAAGCAAGAACATGGAATAATGAATGAAAAATAGGAAACAAAACAGAGAGAGAGACACTATACCATTCTACCAAGTCATGGAATCCAACAACAATCCTCTTTCATCATCCAAGAACATCCAAGAGACTATCCAAAAGCATGAGACAAGTATTTCTTCCAAAGCTTATATGACCATATATTTCTTCTATTCATCAAGTTCAACCTTGTTTACAATGAAAGCCTTTGGAATATATAGGCCAAAGTGAGGAAAACCTCTTAGTTCAACTTGCAATCTCATTGGCCTATCCAAAATATCTAATTTTGTCCTTGAGGATTTGCAAAGCCCAAGGCACAAAATATCTAATAAAATATCTAAAAAATGCTAAAAAAAGGAAATATATTGACTTTTCATAACTTATCATGTACAAAAATAGCTAAACGCACATGAAGAAAAGTCACTTTTGAAAGGTTCAATTTTTACAAAAATACTCAAAAAATACATCAGCAAAAGGTCCCCTGACTTGCCGGCAACTTTTGGAGGCCTTCTCGATGTCGAAATGAGGCCCATGACAGCTCGTTGGAAAGATCTGAGTGTATAATTTCTGAAAATGTTTATTTTTCTCCCAACTAACCACTAGAATTCCTCCAAAAACAAACTTGTGTGTAAAAAACCAAAAAATAGGCCTTGCTGATAAACGGGGCAGAGTGTAGAAAAAGCGAGTGTTTTTCGCCATTTTGGGGGAGCAAATGATCTTCAATTGATCTGAAAATTGCTGAGTATGTGCCCCTGAAATTATGGCATCCAATGATATCATTTTCATCCTTGGAGGATGCCCCAAACTGAAATGGCGAAGCCCGTGAGTTTTAGCCAAAAACTAAAAAATGACAAAAAAACAAAATTGGTCGAATTTCGCCCAAATTTGGCGAGCATGACCCTCAAGGGTTTTCAGAAACATGTTGTGAAGCTAAGACCAAAATTTGGAGCCTTGAGGTGTCTTTCCTCAATTTTGGTGCTGGGCGCTTCCCTTTAGCCTCCTTGAGTTTTTCTTGAGCGGCCTTCAATTTCCGCCGGGAAAACTGATGTAGCTTTTTATAATGCCCGGTCATCCTCCATTGAAGGTCCAAGTCTCTATTTGCCTTCTCCAATTTCTTCTCTAAGTGATCATTAACTCTCTCAAGCCATGCTTCCCGATTTTTCTCTATCTCTTGTTCGAACAATGTAGTGAGAGGGGTAGATTGGAGAAGGGCATCTTCTTCTTCCTTTTGTTTCTCAAGGGCCCTTTTGAGCCCCATGGTTCTTGGCCTCTTTCGCCTGGGCTGATCTTCACCTTCGCTCTCATCGAACTCACCCATGATTTCTTCCAATCTCATTTGTGCTTTGGAGGCCTCCTTTTTGTATTTGATGGCTCATGTCTCATATACAGCCATATGGACATTCATCTGCTTGTTTTGAACTTGCAAAAAGCGATTGAAGTTTCTAGCCCTATCAAGATCAGTCCTTAAAGCATCAATTTGGTTTTCTCTATTGATCAAGAGATTTTCTAGGATCCAGGCTTCATTATCACTATCATCACTTTGGATTTGGATGATGTTGAATTCCCTTTCCTGTTCATGACTGCCTTCTTCTTTCTCCTTTCCTTTGCTTTGGGTGGCTATTTTAATCTTCCTCCTCCTGGGCAATTCGACAATGGGCTTCTTGGGCAATTTTCCCTTGCTTCGGAGGGCCCTAGTCACATTTGGAGTTACAACTCTAGGCACCCTTTTCCTTGATGTTCAGGGCTGGGCCACTTTCATAGAAGAGAGCATGGCCCCTTGCCCAGGAGAGGCAGCTAGCACATGCTCCATTGGCTCTTTACCCTTGTCACTTTTCTCATCATTCTTGCCACTGTCTTGGATTTCTTCATGGATGCCTTGGCTGTCCTTTTGCATTTCCTTTTGAGGGTTGTCCTCCTCACTATGTTGCACCTTTTTATCATGCTTCCCCTCTTCTTCATGAGGCTGTTGTTATTTTTCTTGAAGTTGTTGTTCATCATGCTGTGGTTGTTGTTCATCATGCTATGGCTGCCCCTGTTCATCATCTTCATGATTATGCTGCTCATCATCATGTTTCTTTTCATCATGCCCTTCTTCCCCTTGTTGTTCTGCCTCACTGTGTTCTTCTCCCCCTTGTTGTCCTGTTTCACTATGATGCTGCTCATCATCACTTTCCTCTTCATCCCCTTGCTGACTTGTTTCATCATGCTGCTGCTCATCATCACTTTCCTCTTCTTGCTCATGCTCTTCTTCCTCATCATTCTCTTTTTTTTGTTCTATGGTAAACTTGATCTTCTTGGGAATAGGTTTGCTAGAAGAAGGCGAAGGATGGTGAGTAGGAGGTGTAGGAGATGTATGAACTGGAGGGACAGTGGAGAAATTCGGATGGGTGATGAAAGTATCCCAAGAGACCTCCTTCTTCTCAAGCTGATGAAGAATGATGACTTTGATGAGGGAGTGATGGAAGAGGCAGGCTGTCTGCTGAGAAGGAGGCTTTTTCTGAACAGTGGAGGCAATTTTCTCAAGACTTCTATGTAGGAAGAAAGGGATATTTAACAATTTGGCCCTCGTGAAATGCATGAGAAATCGAATATGATAGGCATAGACTCGGGAGAATCTTCCCTTTCAAGTGAAGTATTTCATGATGATCTTCATGAGGGGGGTGTAACTATTCAATAGATATGAGAAGGAGAAAATGGATGGACATGAATCTCTATGCTCAGGCTTCAGAAAGGGCTTGTATTCTTCTGAGTCCAGGTGGCTTTGTTTAAACCACTTCTCCCCGACATAAGGGATTTTAGTGGCCTTGGAGATGGACCTTGGAGAGAATTTGAAATCTAGGCCTGCCAGCTGAAAATGCTTCTCTCGAAACCTCAAAGCACAAAGGTGTGTTAAAGGGGAATAGCTCTTCATATATTGAACTCTTTAGCAAAAATATAGACACCCAACCTCATGGAAATTAAACAACACTGATGGATGGGCATTCACTTCTTCAGTGGAAACAGGCTCAAATCTCTTGTGCGGGCCACTCCTATTGTCTTGCCTAGGAGGCATCTTGTTTTGAATGTTCTCTGCAACACCAAGCTGTCTCAAATGGCCTTTGGAATGTTTTCTCAAGCACACACCTCTGTCCTCCTTATCATTCATTGTTTTACCAAGATAAATGCTTCAAATGATGTGTGAAATGGTTCTTTAACACCAACTTTCTGCTCCTTACAAATCATTGTTTTGTCTCTTTTTATGCCAATCAACAAATAGTTATAAAAAAAAAGGCACACAGTCAAATGATTACTGTGCTTGGGTAAGGTCACAAGGATCCTTTACGTTTTGGTATAAACAAGACAACCTTGTATTTAGACAAAGACAAAACACCCCTCCCAATAAAAAACACTCTTCTTGTATTCATTCTTTCTCATACACAGGTAGTCAAAAACACCTTCAAATCGAGTTAAAATGTCTTTCACCACAACTGCTTTATGGGATGAAGGAGGTAGCACTAGTTTGCTATTTCATAACATAGATGAGGCATTTTATAATGGTCAAACTTTCACCTTATAAAACTATATTCACCTTAGGACTACTGCCTCACTTTACAAACACTGTTTTTACCTTAGGATCACTATTTTCCCTTCACAAACACTATTTTCACCACCGCTAGGACACCAATGTTTTTTGAAGGAAGTTAGGGTCTTTTTAGATGGTTTTAAACATCCACCCAACAATGTAAAAATATGTAACAATCATAGCAACATAAAGCTCTGAGTTTGCTCAGAAACGATGCCCTCTAATCAATCTCTCTCTCTTGGTATTTATAGCAGTAGCACCTTTTAATTTTGGACCAAACCCTCACCTTTTAAACACTGTTTTGACCTCAAGCTCATTGATGTCACCTTACAAACACTCTGTTTTCCTTTCAAGGACTGCTTCCACCTTATAACATTTTTTTCACTTTAGACTCATCTGCCATACGTTAGTTTTGTCTTATCACTGTTAGGACACCTTCAACAATTTGAAAACCTCTAAGACTGTGCTTTATGTCTAGTCACTAGCATATGTTTCATTGCTCTGTTTTGAAAACAGTTTAGGCCTTTTGAAACCAATATAAACACACCACTAGCCTCCCACTGTAACAATCTTTGTCACTACATTTAACAAATCACCTTGATTTTCCTACCAAGACCTCCATTTTTTAATCACTATTTATTCTTGAAAAACATGGCATCAATCACCCCTTTAGAAATTCAAATGCACCAAGGAGGCAAATAAAAATACCTTGAAGATTGTTTGTGGCTTTGGCTTGATGATTTGAGTAGGTTTCAAGACCTTTTGGAGGCATTTTGATCATTCAAACAGGCGTGGCACATTCAAAACGAAAAATGTCGCGCAGTAACACAGGTGTCGGGTCGGCCTTCGGGTGTTTGTGACCGGCGCCTACAGGCGGCCCATGTCATCTGCTCTGAGCGTCTGATGCCCATCTGAGCGTCTTGGGAGCCACAATACAAAGTCTTTGTATTTATGTACAAACGCACCATGCATTTTCCGAGCGCACTACGTGGGCTTAAAAGCCTCAAACTCTGCAAATTTTGCTCGAATTTCTCGTTTTCTCCGATGGGCGGCTAAGAGGGCATTTGTGAATGCTTTTGAAACTTGCAAATGGGTTTGAAACGGTCTCCTATCCTCTTAAAATAAAAAAAAATGCAATTATCCTTTGAAATGCTTTATGAGGGTTTTGAAGCTTTTTTGAAAAAGGTATTGGTTGCTAAACAAAACATGAAGCATTGTTTTGTGATTTCATCATTTCTAAAACCTATAAAGACTCCTTTTCAAACTAACCCTTTGAAAAGATGTTGAGGTCAAATTTTGACAAGACAAGATAGTGATGGTTCTTGTTTAAGTAAAAAGGATTTTTTTAAGGGACTGCAAACTCCTTCTGCTGCCCTTTCACTGTTTCTCATTGAAGAATAAACTCTGTCAGTTCTGCCTATTTATGACCTTGTCAAAGAAAAAACTCTGCTCAAAGACATACTAATGATTTGTGAGGCATTATTTCCCATTCTTGCAAGGAGATCAATCACCACTTTGAAACTTATTTTGATAGTTTCTGCTCTTGGTGTTTTGAAGATGATCATGCCCACTGTGAAGTTGATTGAATTTTTAGGTGCTCTTTGAGCCTTTCTTTTGACTGTGGGTGAAGATCATCGCTTGAAACTGTAAGTGAAAAACTCTGCTACAAATAGTCTCCACCATCAAGGCAAATGACTAACCTTGGATTGCTAAAGTAATGAGTCTTCAACTTTTATGGAGATAAAGCAGGGGATGATGAGATGAAGTTGAAATGTGAACATGGGAAGGCTGTCCCTGTGTTCCTCTATGAAGGAGGTCTGCAAGAAAAATGAATTTTCATTCATTTCACCCTTTTTGAGAGCAGTCCCTTTTGAAATCTTCGCCACATGCAATAATTGCTTTTCATCCTCAAACAATGGTGAGCCTTTTACTTTGTTTATGAAGGAGGCCTATTTTTTACAAATGCCTGGTTTCTTTTCAACCTCCGTTCCCCGACTCAAATGAAGAATGTTTGATGAACATACCGATAGTGGTTTTCTTTGTTTGACAGCGTGTCACCACATCTTGACTTTTTACTTTGGCCATTTGCATCTACAAGAAAAAATCACACTATGAGGGTCATGCAAGCTATAGACGATATTTATGTTCCACCCCATTGTTTGACATGGTGACGGTCCTTAAAAAACCGTCACTGTAAGTGTATATAGTGATGGTCCTTTATGGTCCGTCACCAAAGACATTTTCAATGACACTTTTGGTGAGGGTCGTTAAATGCCCATCACTAATTCTCTCTTTGGTGACACTTCTAGTGACGAACTTTTAATGACCCTCACCAATGCTCTTTTTGTTACTTTTGGTGACGGTCAAAAAATGTT